>SNQN01003371.1:35318-56863 GCA_008642245.1 Bassia scoparia | reverse complement strand
GTACTTATGAAAGCACAGAGTTGGAGGTGAATGAAAAATTCAACCACTTGGAAGCGGAGGTTGGAGAATGCTTCGGGTCGGAAGATCAGGTGATCAAGTCCGATGATGGAGGTGAAATGGAGTTGAAGACTTACAAGATATTTGAAGAAAAAGACCCATTTTATTTTTTTGGATAAAGACGAATAGCAGGCAAAGCTCGACAAAAATGGGTCTTGAGAAGTAGGTCGCGAACGATGATAGGACATGCTTGAAAGGCAAGGTGTATGAGTTGTATGCGGGGGTTACCGAAATGCTTGGGGCAGATGCAATTAAGACTGCGGTTTCCTTAGTTAAATCTTAGTCCCTCTGATAACCTTTGTATTTCATGAGTTCCGGAAGAGAAAATAGAGTGGAAGGTGGTTTCATACTTACGTTGAAGACTTCTGCGTGCGTTTCATTTGCAATCTGAAAGAGAACAATAGACCCGAAAGCTATCAAATGTTACTTCATTGCTGTACGGTGATGAGAAATATGGCTATCGTTTGGATCCTAAGAACTGCAGGTTTAGCCATTTTGACATGCTTTGATTAGAGTTCTTTGTATTAAAGACAACTTTGGATGGAAAATCTGCCAGAAAACATACGGTTTGAACATAGAGAAGGAGTTGTAGAGCTCGATGGTGGAAAAAGTTCAGAATTGGCGGAACATAGAAGAAAAACTTGATGTTCACTTCAACAACCATCTCCTCAAAAAAAAGGGTTCATATCCCATGAATTCGTGGTTCGAGTGGTCGGGATGATGATGCAATGAGGATGATTGAGGTTCAGGGCTGGAATTGGCTACCACTCCACCAAAGAGAAGTTCAGGACAGGTCACCCAAAGCAAATCGGATAGGTATTCTCCTCAAACACTACTACTTATTGCTACGGATTCCGATGGAAACCAGAAAGTTACGTCTGGGAAGCAATGAGAATTGGCGGACTCAAAGAATGGGAAGCAAGCAATGGGAGAAGAAATGATGCTCGTTGGCCAGAAATTGCATACACGGTGTTAGTTAATTCATAAGGTAGAAGGCTCTTAGTTGCAAATGATCTTTCGGAAGAAGGCATGAACGAGGATGTAAAAATTCAGGGTACAAAGCAAGACGTCGTGAAAGGTTTCTCACAAAAGAGGCATTTGATTTTTCACAAGATCTTTGCTCCGGTGGTGAAGTTGACTTCTATAAGGATTTTACTTGGATCTTGACTTCTGAGACATGTTCCTGAGGAAAATGATGTGAAAACAGCGTTCTTACTGGTGATTTGGAGAATAAATCTACATAAAGCAACCAGGAAGGGTTTTCAGCTTTGGTCGAGAAAGACTTGTGTGCAATCGAAACGTAGTCTATATGGGTTGAATACATCTTCGAGAAAAAATGGTACCAAAGAAGTTTGACAATTCAGTTAAGCAATGGATTCCTTGAAGTGGATATATCATTTGATTTCCAAAGGTATGTGGATGTTGTATCGTACTGCTTTGTATTATGATGACGACGATGTTATTGCCGGGGGTACTAGCATGGATTTGATCAATGACTTGATAGAAAAAAAATTGTCTTTAAGATTTGAAATGAAAGATTTTGGGTGAGGTAAAGCAAATACTTGGTATGCGGATTTTAGAGACTTTTCAGAGGGTACTTTTGAGGTTATCTTACGAAGAATTGTCAAGAAGGTCTCTGGCGGTTTCAACTTGGTTGATCCAAGCCTCAAGCTCCTTCCTCTTTCATTGGGATGCAAAATGAGCAAGAGATGGTCCCAAGACAAAGGAAGAAAAAGGAAAGATGACCACTTTTCCTTATTCTTGGAGTCGTTGGTAGCATGATGTATGCTATGGTGTCCACTAGAACGACATTGCACAAGAGTGGACAGTTGTGAGTTAGATTCATGTCAATCCGATGAGAAGCCATGGGAAGTTGTAAATGCTCTTGAGTATCGAAAAGGTACTTCGGGTATGGCTCTGTGCCACAGGAGGGAGTTGTTCTTTAGGGTTTTGTTGAATCGCTGATTTTTGGGGGCTGTTAATCAAGTAAAAGCAATTTCGGGTACTGTGTTTACTAATTGGCGGGACGAACATTATTGGTGGAGAAAGTTGGCGAAGTGTTCTCCATGTCTTACGACTTATGCTGAGTATATGCTATGTTAGAGGCAGGTAAGGAGGTGAAAGGTTAAAAGCATTCTGGATAAGATGGGCATAACATACAAGGATGATGGTGTGTATGTGAGGTAGTCAAAGCTCTGCAATTTGGCTAAAGAATCATGATTATACTACTCGGAACAAACACATCAAGCGTGATTATCATTACACTAGAAGTTTGTGGATGATGGCTAGGGTGAGCGTGGTGCGGTTTGGTGTGGTCTTGGATTTGCGGTTTGAGATTTTCTCAAACCAAATCGTACCACAATAAATTTCAGGACCGCCACCAAAAACGCACCACATTTTGCGAGGCGGTTTAACAACTTTTGTTGTATATAAAAATAAATGTTCTAAATACTCTATTTAACAATATATGACAAGGCCTTTGTTTAGATACATCAAAAAATATTCTATTAAAACAAAATCTTTTCACAAAACACAAAAATTAATTTAACAATGTTTAAAGTCCGCAAATAATATATAAAAAAACAAATTTTAAATGTTAAGTAAAAGTTAAAACACAATAAATTAAAAAACAAAGAGTCTTTTTTTTAAAAACGACGTTTTATGGTTTGGGATTTAATTATAAACCACTTTAAATGCGGCTTTGGTTTGGTTAAAAAAAATTATAAACCAAACCATAACCGGCAAAATTGGTGTTTGGGAAAAACAAAACCCAAACCGCATTTTTCAGACACAAACTAAACCAAACCGTTAAATGCGGTCCAGTTTGCAGTTTGGTGCAATCCAGACTGCACTCTGCTTAGCCATATATGATGCACGAGAGTTTGAAGAAAAAGTCGAATCCAAGACCCTGCCGATATGCTCACTAAGATTTGTTCTAGAGAGGAAATTGAGGTTTTCCAAACCTCATGGAGCTCATTCATTAATTTTTTGAGATGCTGTGCTATGGTTGCTATTTTTGATGATCGTTAGAACATTAGGTTTTCGCTGTTTTATTGTGCTTTTCTATCTCTTTCGACCACCTCCAAGTGAGAGATTGAAGGGTTGAGGTGTGGATGATAGTAAGAAGGTGGAAGAAACAGGAAGGAAGAAGCAAACCTGTAGGCTATAGTGATGCGCGACTCACGATCTATATGACACGAACTCGCACATGCGGAATGCGTGACTCGCGCAATCTCAGAGCAGCCTACGTGATGTCTAGGAGCAGGACAAGATATGCGTGAGTCACGGCTTCCTATGCACGACTTGCCTCTATGGCCTCGAATGAACGACTCGACATTCCTACTGCACGAGTCGAGGGTTCTACATCATCTTTACTCGTTTGGCTGTCAAGTGGTGGACTATAAAAGGCTCTTTCCTTCCTCATTCTGATATTCACATGTTCAAACACTTAGACAATATTTATATCTTCTCAAAACCCTCAAAACACTTGAGTTTAGCATACTGGGATTTTAGAGTGCGAGCTTTGCAATTGACCTTTTGTAATTGTGGAAATTCATCATAATATTAATCATAGTGCAAGGAGTGGGTTTCTCGGTTTCGGGTTTCCATGGTAATTTCTATCATCATTACTCTTGACTTCTTTCATATGCATGGTATGGTTCTATCTTGAGTGTGTGTGGGTTTGATCAAAGAACTGGTTTCGCTTGTCTTTATCGCAACAAGTTTGAGAATAGAGGAAGGTTCCTTATAATGCATATGGATCAAAAGGACATGACACAGATGAGCAACAAAAGAGGAAGCCTTGCTCGGGAGATGTGGCAAGGGATTAAGAGATCGCAACGAACAAACAACAACAACAACAACAACAAACAAACAAACAAAAACACGGGCAAAGAAGCGGTATTCACGAGGGATTCCGTAGTTAAACATACACAGCGAAGAGCGGATTACGAGGAGATTCCATGGTCAAACTCCCCCCTAGGGAGGGGGTATGTATGGGTCCTCTTACTGTCGAGTTTTGGAAAGCTTCCGGATTTGTCAATTTCTATTGGTGAGATTTCCTGGAGGCAATATGTTCCCACCCCTCATCTATAACACCCACAAGATTGGTTTAAGAGGAGTAGTTAAGCTACTCATGTCATCAAGATGCATCTTCCTTTTAGGGAGCTCATTTGCTAAGATACTCCGCAGTTAAGCGTGCTTGACTGGGAGTAGTCTTAGGATGGGTGACCTCTTGGAAAGTTTCCRGGGTGCGCATGACTGCATGAGTGAGGTCAAAATGCACGGAAAGCACTCGTGTTGACCCGTGGGGTCAGATTATCAATGTAGGATGCCCTTTGGTGACATGTGGCCCGACCCAGTGTGGGGTTTGGGTGTTACACAATAGATCTTGCATAGACCATAGGTTCATGCAAAAATGCATGGACCCCCCCCCCCTCCCTCCTTATCACACTACACTTCAATACCTCTTCTCACCCTCATTTTTTCCTTTTTTTCTTTCTTCATTATACCCTGTTCTCTATTCCTTATATTTTGTTGATTGTTTTTTTATAGTACTCTAGAGATATTTTTAGTCCACGTTCTATTCTTCTAATTAATCTCATTGTTTCATATGCAATATTCAATTTATGAATATCAATCTTCAACATTTTGTATTCAATATTTAGTTTTTTCCACAAATTTTTTAGTGTCCAATCTTGTACTCGATAATTTAAAACAAGAAGATATTACTTTTTTATTTCAATTTTCACTAGTAAATAAGTTTATAATTTACAATCTTCAACATTTTGTATGCAATATTCAATTTATGGTAATTTCCAACATTTTGTATTTGATATTAGGGTTTTTTACCCAAAATTTCTTAGTGTGTATGCTTGTAATTTAAAACAATAAGGTACTTTTTTATTTCAATGTTCAGTAGTAAATATTCGGTTTATGATTTACAATGTTCAACGTTTCATATGCAATATTTAGTTTACAATTATCAATCTCCAACATTTTGTACTCAATATTCGGTTTTTTCTTCCAAATTTCTTAGTTTCTATCTTTAATTTAAACATAAGTAGTACTTTTTTATTCAATATCACTAGAAATTTTTTACTCCCTCAACGTAAATTGCAACACTTCTATATTTGGTGTAAAAAAACTTGCAACAATTAAACTTTCCTTATTTGATTATTATAATTAAATGACCATATTTGGACCGACTTTCTTCGGGGTATTATTTTTAGCTTTCATGACATATCATTTCCCTCATTTTTTTTTGGGACCATTCAATAATCCTCCTATAACCAACTATTAGCTTATTTTGATTAGAGAGTAATAACAACTGTTGCATTATTTTGTTACGAGGGGAGTATTATGATTAAATATTCAACATTCGTATGTAATTCATTTATTATTGTCAATGCCAATTTTATTGAATGTTTTTTTCCCCAATTTAAATTAAATATTAAGTTTTACCATTACCTAATCGGACTTTTGTTTCATATTCAAATTTTTTTGACCAAATTTTTAGTATGTTAGTACATATTTGTTTTTAATTTCAATGTTCGATAGTAATACGAGGAGTATTCAATTTAGATTTACAATATTAACTGTTGTATTCATATATGCAGTTTATTGTGTGGACATTAATGTATTACAAATTGATTTATATTCTCGCACGTAAATAAAAATTGAATTGTAAATTTGTGTGCGAAATTCAATGTATGTGAAATATTCACAACTATAAAAAAGAAAAAAAAATAAGAATTATAGAAAGAATAGAGAAAAGAGAGGAATTACTACAAAGGTGAAAGAGAGGGAAAAATAAAAGAGATATATAAAATATAAATATAAAAAAGAAAAATGGCCTAAAAAGAAAAGGAGAAGAAAAAAACTCAACATGCTGTGGTCGACGTGGTTCTAGCTAATTGGCAGGGTCCATCTAGTTTTTAGATCACGAGGGTCCCAAGTTAGAATTGCCGGGTTACAACTACTATATGAGCTGCTTTACAAGGGGGTAGTTATATCCACTTCATCTCTTTTTCACATTATTTATATATATAGTAGTGAATAGGTGTACCGTACGTGAACTCCCTATAAGCCATACCAATTGGGTCAATTCTAAATTGGAGCCAGATTACCAATTTGCCTACGGGAAAAGGCCACAGACAGTAGCGTGCATTTTCATTATTGGCAATCTGTGTTTACGAAGAGCGTAGGAGTTAGCACGCCTTATGTACATCAAATGCTTTGACATTAGAGGGATTCCTTTCCATAGAGCATTAAGAACTTGTAAATCCCAAGTCCAACTCTATGGGAGACACTTGGTTCCCACCAGTTAACCAGGCGTTGGGACCATATGGCCTCCCCCTTCTTGCTCTCCTTTAGCCTTGTTCTGTCAACTTATTTAGATAGTTTCCAGTAAAAATACATCTGGTTCGAAAAATATTTAGTTTAGACACCTAAAATGTGCTCCCCAAATGAGTATCCGTAGAAATATACGCGCTCGCGTTTGTTTCGATCGGAAAAGATGCTTTGAACTCACGAAAGTTGAAACTAGTCGTACTCGATAATTGAGCAAAGGTCACTTACAAGGCAAACATATTTTCTTTCGGTTTTCTCGATAAACTCAAAGGTTTTGAAGGTTTCAAACAGTTAAACTGGCGATTCTCATGCTTTTTGATTTTCATCATGTCGCACATTTTTCTGAATCCGCCAGTGTTTTTAAATTATTTTCTTGATTTTCTTATGATTTCTAGAATTTGCGAATGTTAAATACCAGAAACGCAGAAAATACGTGAATAATTAGAAAAATACTCCGGAAATACGTGGAACCTTCTAGAACATTCTAGAAATCCTTGCTTAGAAGCAAGGGTGTCTATGTGCGTCGAATCAAGAATCACGATAAAATCGGAGAAATCAAAACATATCGAGATTTTTGAAAAATACGCAAAACCATTGACGTATATACCTGAAATGGAGCGTTATATACGCTCCAATGAGCGTATAACGCTCCATTTTGAGCGTATATACGCTCAACTTGCTGTACGAAGTTGCCAAAACTTTTGGAAATTGGAGCTGCGTATATAGCTTGGATGAGCGATATACGCTCTCACCTTATACTCATCCTCAGCGTATATACGCAGTTTTCTGCCTCGTTTTTGCCTCGTGCCTATAAATACTCCCTGCCTTGCTCAGTTCGAGACACGACTTGAATACGCACATTCAGACTCAAAACCTTCACAATCACAAGACTCAAGTCACAAAAACCTCAAAACACTCTCAAACACTCAAAACACATTCGATTTCAATTCAAAGCATCGATTCTTGAATCAACAAGCGAAATAGGGTATAAATCTGAGATTACTCACCAAACCTTTCTTTCACTCTTTTTCAATTCCTTTTGTCTCTTTTAATTTGACTAACCATTATTTTTGAGTTTAAATTCAATTAAAGCATGTAGAACTCACTTGTTAATGGTTCCATGTAAATATGTATTTTCTTATTTTCTTTGTTTCATGGTTTTGGTTTCTTATTATTCATATTATTTTGTCATACTAACCGTTTGCTTGCCTCTATTACAATCAATCGAAGGACGATCCTGAGTTTTATCTATTCTAACGATTTGATTGTTTGCAGTGACAAGGTGAGAAAGGCCACATACATATTATTATGCCTTACTAACTTTGTTTTTCATGTCCTTATGTAATATATTCATCACACTTTTATATATATTTTAACAAACCGGAATTTTAATCGTTTGTCACATTAAAGTCAGATAATCATGGACGACCGTTTTCTAAACCTACTTAACATTGACTAACAATCAAGTGACCCCTTATCCATTGTAGAAGTCTTTGGTTTGTATAATAGCAACCCACCTAGTATCAATCACTTTCAAAGTCAAATCAATAGGTCTTTGAATTCAATTGTTATGATTATGGAACTACAATGAGACCGAGTAGACCGCTACATGCGGGCGAATTGGGTTACAGATCTGATTCGTACCATGTCCCCGAACCACGACTGTTACTTGATTGGACGTGGCCATTAATTTGCACAATGTTCGGCGTCCGTGAATTAACCTATAAGCACGGTGGCGATCCCCTCATCGACGAACACACCAACGCATTCACATGCGATTCCATGCTCAACTCCATGACACTGAAGCTGAGGTCAACGCCCCTTGCTAAGGCGGGGCGGAACCCTACAGTTTTGCACTTAATAGGATATCACATTTGTGATGACAGACTTGAAAGTCTCTAAAGTTCTATTTCATAATAAATTGAATTTGCTTGTACCTCGAATAGGGTATCATGTCTTACACTTGTCTCAACATGCATGTTCTATGCTCGAGATCACCTTAAGGGTATCTGTTGCATGTGGTTAATTGATCACATGCTAAGGTAAGTCCTATCCCGCATGCCCCGTATGCACGTATACTCAGCGTTGTATAAAGGGGTTTCGGCATACATCACCAATATTGATGGTGGTGAAATTGGACCCAGCTCTACTCTTAGGCATGGTACACTACAGACTTAACCAAGCCGCTTAAGTCACTTAGATCCTGACTTAAGTGAATAATTGGTTTTGTGTTTCAATCAATGTGCTTGTACTCTTGTACTCTTGTTCAGTCCAATTTCTTTAGCCACCAACTACCAGTCCTTAATCTATGTTTTGGTTCAAAGACATGAAGTTTGTTGATCCATTAGCCCATTCCAATCCAATTCAATTCAAACCCATTCGACCTAGAGTCGACTTAGGTCGATTCCAATCCAAGAGTCTTAACCCTGACTTAGATTCGACCTTTTGAACTAAATCTGAATTAGTGTTCAATTCAATCCAATTCAAAACCTTAAGTCTGAATTAGGTCAATTCATTTTACCCAGAGCCTTGAATCTGAATTAGGTCTGCTTCAACTTCACTTCTAAGACCTTAAAATGAACTAGGCGATCATAACTCAACCCTAGGCATTCATTTCACAATGGCTCGTAGGTCTAGAGGTCCTTAATTCTGAAATAGCCCATCTTAATTTGAATCTTTCTCGAGTCTAGCACCTTAAATCAGATTTATCTACCCATTCAAGTTACTTTCGAGTTCAGTTCTTAATCCAGAACCTCAAAACTGAGTTAGTTTTTCTTAATTTCAATCTTTCTTGGTTCTAAAGTGTAATTTCTTATTTCAGCAAGATAGCAAAGACTCGCAACTTGTCTCTGGGGCCTAAAGTAACAAAGCAAGCCGACGCGCTCCTGATCACCAAGACACTTCAATGGCAAACATGAACAACAGCTTAACGCTATTCTAGAAAGCTTGAGTCTGTGAATTCTCGCCTATGCCAAAAAAGAGCTTGGGGAGCTAAAAAAAGTCGACCCAGGAAAACTCTCAGTCTGACGGGGAGGGAGAAGACGATGCTGAAAACCACCCCTCCAAAGACTGAGACGAAAAAAGGTGGAGACTAGAAGAGATGGTAAGAGGATGTCGAAATTCAGTTTCAAGCCTCGTGTTGCTGATTATGAGATTAGGCCAGCTTCCAAGAAGTTTGTCACACTGATTTGCCCAAGTCAAGGGAACTGAAACCCAGAGATCATCTCCCACTTTCAAACATCTCAATGTGTCCTTAAGGGATGAGCAAAGCTATTCACTTCGGTGTTCTATTACTTTGGAACACACATCCATCCAGTGGTTTAAGATCTGAATCAAGCCAAGCTCGATGACTGGGAATATATAAACACGAGTTCCTAAAGCAGTCAGGTACATTCCACTGCCGGTTTCTCCGTGAACTAGAGCCCCAAGCAAGGTGAGAGAGAAAATTTCTCTACTTTCCTAATAGTGGACGGGAGAAAGCCGCTCAAATGACAATCGAACAATGAGGAAGATCAAGTCGCATGTTCATCAAGAACCTTCAGAAGTATCGAAGAGCCACTCAGTTCAACCATTGATTCATTTACTGGCTCTAAAGGTGGCCTCCTAGTTGAAAGGATGTCAGCCCAGAAGTCTAAAGGTAACGGTGGGGCTTACAAAAAAGGTGGCTCCTCCTTTCCAACACTGACAAATCAGCCACATCACAATGACAACTCTTCTAACCAGCTGGTCTTTCAACAACAGCTCGAGGACCACAGGACATTTCTCCAATTGGTATGATTATGAGCAGCCTTGATAGACTAACTGCAAAATGCACTTGCTCCTATTGGACCCACTCCAACCTTCAGATGATAAAAATCTAGGAATTGGAATCCCAATCCTATTGCAAATTCCACCAAAAGGGTCACACCACTGAGAACTGCATCGTTCTGAACACAGGATTCAAGACATGGTTGAAGATGGTCCCTCCAGTTCCTCCAGCGGCGAAGATAAGATAAACATCCAAACAACCACTTGCTAAACCATGAGTCGCCCCAAGCGTGGTTAATGATCCATGCGCTTCTTTAGATTAATCATCGACCAGTCTACCACTATGTTCTTTTCAATTCGTTGTCTTTAGTCTATGTAGTCTTTCAAACCATGTATGTCTCAAATTTTCTTTACAATAAAATATTCATTTTGGCAATATTGATTTTCTAATCTATGCAAGTCTCACACTCATTCCACATTGGTTAATCTAATGCTGATTCAATTACTTAATTTGAACAATGCCCAGAGAGGCTCTTTCACAAGCTCCACAAAATGACCCTCCCTTCCATCCTTTTCACATCAAATCAAAGACCTTGCAACTTTGAGCCACAAACACTATCAATTAGCTATCTTTCTTTCATCACCCACATCTACCTAACCCTTTGGACCAAACGGTTAGGGCTAGAAAAACACGTGCAAAAGACAAAAAAGAAAAAAGAATAAAATGGGCAAAAAAGAAAACCAAAAAGTCAAGTTCAACACAAAAGTTTTCACAAATGCAAATCAATTTCAAAACCCAAATCAAAGTTCAAAGCCCAAAACAAAAAGCAAAGTCTAAAAGCACACTGCCACCGTGGTCACTTCATAAAACATCAAACCTTTTTCAACCCTCAACCACAGCCTGCACATTAAACCACAAAAGCCCTCTCACACGAGGCATTTGTTCAAATCACTTATCAGAACTACGTTGGTCTGATTCCGTAAGGATACGTGGAACCTCTTCTCGAGTTCACCGCACAATAACATTAAATCATTCGAGGTTCTTGAGTGCTTTGACTTGCTAAAATTCGATTATTTGCCAGTCTAGAACCTACATAGACTCATTTTAACCAACATCATTAGCCAACTCCGCTTCCCACATTTACCCTAGTCACAAATTTACCCTTTTTATTTCTCAACCATAGCTATTCTTTGTCACCTTCAAGACTCATTGACATCAATCCCAAAGAGGTAAAGCCACCTGACTTTGGGTCAGTAATCTTGTTGGGGAACTTATCCACACAATCTATCTATCTTCCTATGTGACTCTAAGCCTTAACCACTGTCTCAAGTCTCGCTGCGGCTCGTTATATCCCATGGCTCTTAATTTCCAGTTGGGGGTTTCTTGTCTCTAAGCCCTATTACGTGTCAAGTCTATTGCTATCAAGTGGAAATCCTAAAAAATCACTTTGGACCCGTCTCTTCCAATCAAGTCCTGTCTCGTCAATGTTAATCAAGTCACAGTCTCCCAAATGTCACCTTTCTCTAAGTCATCTTCAAATGACACTCTTAATTGGCACTTGGTACTAGGATAGACTCTAGTATCGGTCCTTTCATGTCTAGAACCAGACCTAGACTGACATCTTTCAAATTCAAAGGCTCATTCAAATCATGTCTAGAATCAGACTAGAAAACACTTTCAAATCATGTCTAGAATCAACCTAGACAATCACTTTCAAATATGTCTAGAATAGACCTAGCAAGTCACTTTCAATCATGTCTAGAATCAACCTAGACAAGATCCCTTCAAAGACACTCCAATTATGTCAGAATCAACCTAGACAAGACACTTTCAAATCATGTCTTGAACCAGACCTAGACAAGCACTTTCAATGACTCTCTTCAAACCATGTCTAAAACAGACCTAGACAAGACTCCTTCAATGACTCTCCAACCATGTTAGAACCAGACTAGACTAGACTCTTTCAAATTCAAAGACACTTTCAAATCATGTCTAGAATCAGACTAGACAAGACACTCTCAAATCAAGTCTAGAACCAACTAGTCTGGACTCTTTCAAATTCAAATTCATTTAAAATCATTGTCTAGACCAGACCTAGACAAGACTCTTTCAATTCAATACTCTCTCAGACCATGGTCTAAAACCAGACCTAGACAAGACCTTTCAAGTTCATGACTCTTTCAAACTATGTCTAGAACCAGACCTAGACAAGCCCTTCCAAATTCAAAGACCTTTGACTCTTGCTCTCTCTCAATATCAAGGTCCAATTACAAGTCAACATCTGCATGCAAATTTCGCTAGACATAAAAACAGACCTATGTCGTCACCAAGGTAGTCCTAATCCTGAATAGGGCTATCGTTTCAAGTCATGCTCATTTCTCGAAAGCATGGGACGCGCTGATTCTCCAGTCAGCCAAACGGGGAAATGACCGCTCAAGGACTCAGACACATACAAGCACATCAAACCGCATGGGACACGGCTACAGGTAAACTAACCTTTTTTGCACGGAGACCATCTTCAGTGCGAAAAAGGTTACTCAGGGTCGCAGAACGTCTTGAGTGCTCTCCGTCCCAATCGAATACTTTGACTTTCGTCTTACAAAATCGTCTCTCAGATCAGTCAAAGTGGGGGCTTCTGTACACCTGAAAATGTGTCTCCCCAAATGAGTAATCCGTGATGAAATATACCGCGTCTCGCGTTTGTTCGACTCGGAAAAGATGCTTTGAACTCACGAAAGTTAAATACGTATGCAGACTCGAATTATGAGCAAAGGTCACTTACAAGGCAAACATATTTTCTTTCGGTTTTCTCGATAAACTCAAAGGTTTTCGAAGGTTTTCAAACGAGTTTAAACTGGCGATTCTCATGCTTTTTGATTTTCATCATGTGCGTCACATTTTTCTGAATCCGCCAGTGTTTTTAAATTATTTTTCTGATTTTCTATGATTTCTATGAATTTTGCAATGTTTAAATACGCAGAATACGCAGAAAATACGTAAATAATTAGAAAAATACTCCGGAAATACGTGAACCTTCTGAACATTCTAGAAATCCTTGCTTAAGAGCAAGGTGTCTAGGTGCGTCGAATCAAGGAAATCACGAATAAAATCGGAGGAAATCAAAACATATCGAGATTTTTGGAAAAAATACGCAAAAACCATTGAGCTATATACGCTGGAAATGAGCGTATAACGCTCCTAATGAGCGTATATACGCTCCATTTTGAGCGTATATACGCTCAACCTTGCTGTACGAAGTTGCCAAAACTTTTTGGAAATTGAGCTGCGTATATACGCTTAGACGAACTGCCACTGCGTTATATACGCTCATCCCTCACGATATACGCAGGTTTTCTGGCCTCGTTTTGCCTCTCCTATAAATACTCCTGCCTTGCTCAGTCGAGACACGACTTGAATACGCACATTCACGACTCAGAACCTTCACAATTTCACAAGACTCAAGTCACAAAACACATCAAAACACTCTCAAAACACTCAAAACACATTCGATTTCAATTCAAAGCATCGATTCTCTTCGAATCACAAGCGAAATAAGGTATAAATCTGAGATTACTCACCAAAACCTTTCTTCTCACTTTTTCAATTCCTTTTGTCTTTTAATTTGACTACCATATTTTGAGTTTAAATTCAATAAAGCGATGGTAGAAACTCACTTGTTAATGGTTCCATGTAAATATGTAGGTTTTCTTATTTCTTTGTTTCCATGGTTTTTGGCTTCTTTATTATTCATATTATTATTGTCAATACTACCGTTTGCTTTCTCTATTAGCAATTCAACGAAGGACGATTCCTTAGTTTTATTCTTATTCTAACGATTTGATTGTTTCAGTGACAAGGTGAGAAAGGCGCACATACATATTATTATGCCTTCTAACCTTTGTTTTCATGTCTCTTATGTATATATATTCAATCACACTTGTATATATTGTTTAAACAAGACCGGAATTTAATCGTTTGTCACATTAAAGTCAGATAATCATGGACGACCGGTTTCCTAAGCCCATTAACATTGACTAACAATCAGTGACCGCCTTATCCATTGTAGAAGTCTTGGTGTTTATAATAGCAACCACTAGTAATCAATGCACTTTCAAAGTCAAATCAATAGGCTCTTTTGAATTCAATTGTAATATTATGAACTACAATGAGACCGAGTAGAGGCCTACATTGCGAATTGGGTTACAGATCTAATTCGTACCATGTCCTCCGAACCCACGACTGGTTACTTGATTGACGTGCGCATTAATTTGGACCAATGTTTCGCGTCGTAATAACATATAGGCACGGTGCGATCCCCTCAATTCGCACACACACCCCAACCATTCACATGCGGATTCCATGGCTCAACTCCATGACACTGAACTGAGGTCAACGCCCCTTGCCTAAGGCGGGCGAGCCCTACAAGTTCAGTAGAATAGTTTATTTCAATTAAAAATAAGTTAATTCAGTAGTAATAGTTCAGTTCGGTAAAAATAAGTTCAATCCTAAGAAATTTTAAGTTCATTAAAAAGAAGTCCAGTTCAGTAAAATAAGTTTAGTTCAGCAAATTTCAGTTGATGAACAACTTAGTCTAAGAGTGGGATCCTATGGGCTTTTAAAACCACATATCATGTCAAACCGCCCGTTGATGATGGATCTGCATGATGGTGATGATAGATTGCTAGCCTTGTTTTGCTCTCCCTCCCTCCTAGTTGGTTCTTACAACACGAGAGACTATGTTGATTAATTGGGGGAGCGTGGGTGTGACTTATGATTTTCAAATTTTGATGGCAAAAATAAGGAAGCATCGGATCCATGGATCATTTTGAGTTGTGTTTGATTTGGGCTTCAAGATATATTGAGTTTTGAGATTCTCTTTGCATTTTTTGAGTTCTAAATTTTTAGTCTTTTTGGTTGGTTATTCCAGCTTTGTGTTGAGTTTTACAAGCCGAGAGACTTAGGGATCAGACGGTTCTTGACGATTGATGTAGCTATCAATAGCTATGTCAAGCTTTCATTGAACCACTGTCGCACATTGTGCTAATAAGCACTTATAGTTGGTTAGTAGTCTTACAGGTACTTGCGAGATAAGGCATTCGATGCGGCTTGAGTTGCAACCACCTTGTTGGGTGGTGTTGGTGAGATCATCTAACCTCTCTTTTCTTTACTCTTAGTTTGCGTATAATAGTTTAGTTGTATATATCGGCCTTGGGATGCCTTGCCCATATAGTTTTTGGCTACTTCATTCGGGAATTCATTAAAGCTTTAATCTTTAATAGTCGAAACGTAAAGCGATTTCAGCATCTTAAAGATGACTTATATATATTAGACACCTTGCATTATGATATCATTTGTGACTACTCGTATTAGAACACGACTCATATAAGTGTGTTCTACACTTTAGATAATGCCAGGGGGCTTGCTTAAGATGGCTCAGGTGCACAACCTATGTAACAACTCTTAAGCTTGATGCCTATCCGCCATGACGCGCGACCTAGTGTACTACGAAATCGTAATGGTTTAGACCTCCCTTAATCATCACGGCAACCAATCTGTGAAGGACCTTCTACCTAGTCTGGCAACCTCTTTAGACACCTGAAACAACATGTTCGATAACGTATCAACAGACTCTAGGTGCTGGACTTTTGTTTTTTTTTACATATAGGAATCAAGCTAGTGTGACAACGTGGCTATATGTTTTTTTAGCTAACTAAGGAGCTTACTTGCATACAATAATCAACAAACATTCTTTAACAATCTCATATAGCAAGTGATCATTCCTTAGGCGTCGTAACGTCAAAATGGTTGTAACTAGAATCGTTTAGGCTTTATGTCTTTTTACATCACACAATTATAGCCGAGCGCCAAAAATCGTAATTCGTCTTTTAAAAAAACAAAAAAATAATAAATTCAAACAAGAAAAATGAAAAAAGCAAAATTACGAAAACAATCGAAAAAATAAAAAAAATGTGTAGAAAAATGAAAAAAATTAAAGGAGAAAAATGAATTTTGGTGTTCTTGCACTTTTTTCATTTTTGAGTCAAGTAAATATACAAAGTATGATCACTACTAGGCCATGCATCGAGTCTAGTCAAGGAAGCAAGTCATGCATTGTTTTCTAAAAAGGTCAAGTCTAATACACTCTCATACAAGATAGAGTCATCTACACAGCAACTTCGAAAGTTTAGAAGGCTAGCTCGTGAAGAACCTCTAGTCTCTATTCCTTTGCACTAAAGGACAAAGTCATCCCATCGAATGACTCAAACCACTAAAATCGACGTCCCCTTGTTTGTTGCTATCCATAAAATGGCCTAAATCATGACCAAGTGTTGATTAAGAAGCTCGAGGCCCTAGACGCCAAAGTAGCTCTATTAGAAGAAACAAATGGAAAGCTAATAAAAAACATCATTGAAAGTTCATTATTGGTCAACACTGAAATGGTCGAACAATCCAGTCATCTAAAGAAACGTGACTACTATGCCTTGGGGACAAGTTACAACCAAGAGCACATCTCTACTCGAGGCCTTATCACTCCAATTCTCCCCAAAGCTGATCCTCCGATCGAGGAAAGACTGTAACACCCCTAGGTGCACGAGCCCACTAGTAGATATTTTCCTCTGTGGGCCTAGTCCGCAAGGATTTGTTTTGGTGTAGGCTTMTCCCACCCAAAAGGCCTCTACTAGGTTGAGGTATCAATCTACTCTATATAGTAGACTTCGTTCTCCTCAACTTCCGATGTGAGATGGAACACCTTCGTTCCCTGTCACCCACCCTTTSAAAGAGAGCCTTCATCCTCGAAGACACGACARAACACCGGATTGGACCCTAGCTCTGATACCATATGTAACACTCCCTTTAGTGTGAACAAGAGCCCACTAGTAGATATTGTCCTCTTKGGGCCTAGCTCGTAAGGATGCTTTTGGTGTGGGCTTGTTACCCACCCAAAAGGCCTCTACTAGGCTGAGGTATCAATCTACTCTATTTAGTAGACTTCGAGGACGCAATCTCCCGGTGTTYTGTCGTGCCTTCGAGGACGTAGGCTCCCTTTCAAGGGTCGGTGATAGGGAACTAGGGTTCCATCCCACAACGGAAGTTGAGGAGAACGAAGTCTACTATATAGAGTAGATTGATACATCAACCTAGTAGAGGCCTTTTGGGTGGGTAACAAGCCCACACCAAAAGCAAATCCTTGCGTGTTAGGCCCAAAAAGGACAATATCTACTAGTGGGCTCCTGTTTACAACAAGGGGGGTGTTACAAAGACCTSAAAGGCAGGARGGGTCAAAATGYTGCAAATACCATCAAGGAAACGACCACTCGACTGATTCATGTTACACCATTCGGAATCCAGCATAGGATAAGATCAAAGACAACTGCTTTCCTAGTTCCCCAAAGGATCCGAAAAGGCATAAGTACACTCCTCTTGGTATAGTTTACACACAAGCATTCGATGACTTAAGTAGAAACAGGAGATTAAGTAGAATTAGACGGGGCTGTTTCTCAGCCCTGGGGATTCTACACACGTTTCTTGATCCCCCTATCATGACGAGCAAAGTGGAGGGACGTAACAAATAATCAAGTACAATAGAGGCAGGCCTTTCAACTAAAGAATTGTAGACGTGGCGCGCCCAGCGTCATGCTGGGGCGGCCGCGGCTTGGTACTACATCGAGGTGCTTTTGCGTGGGCTTGAGCCACGGAATCCCGCACGTGAGTGGCGTTGGGTAGTGTTGTCGAATGAGGGGAGTGCCACCGGTGCCTAGATAGGTTATTCACGACCCCGAAACGTTGGTGCCAAATCAATGACCCCACGTCCATTCAAGTAACCAGTCGTGGGTTCGGGACATGGTACGAATCAGATTGTGTAACCCAATTCGCCCAGCATTGAGCGCCTCTATTCGTCCATTTGCAATCCATTCATCATGATATTGAATGCACATAACTTACGTTTTTTAGCACCTTAGAAGCGAACTAACCTAAAATTACTATGAAGTGTGTTATTATGCACAAGGACTACCTAACCTAGAAATTGTGACCACTTTGTATTAACATTTAAACGGTGCCAAAACAGGTTGTCCATAGTTAATCTGATTTAAAGTGATTCACATAATTCCGGTCTTCGTTTAGCAAAAAAATACAAGTTATACAACAATGACAATATGCAATAATATGAAGTGCATAATACTTCAAAGATATGCAAACTCATCTTACCTAATCTGCAAAGAAAACAAAGTTAGTTTGTAAAACACAATGAAACGAGCTTTGCCTTAATCGCTACAGAAAACAGAAAACAATGTAGTCCATGATAAAACGCAAGCGCAATGGATCTTTGCCTTGATGCTATACAAAATAAGAATTGTTAGTATGCAATGAAATAATAATGAAATGAAAACCAAAACCAATGAAAACCTTGCAAATATTGTGAAACCTACATATTTACATGAACAAGTTAAAAGTGAGTTTACATTGTTTAATTATATAAACCAAATGTTAGCAAATTAAAATAAGAGAAGAAGATATGGTTAGATAACCAGAATTCAACCTTTGATCGCTTGTTGATTCGAAAGAGAATCGATGCTTTGAATTAAAACGAATGTGTGATGTGTTATAAGTGTTTCGAGAGAGAGAGAGAAGTACGCGTATGCAGTGTATGAAGTGTGTCGACTGAGCAAGGCAAGAGCGTATTTATAGCCACGAGGCAAAAACGAAGCAACAAAAGACCTGCGTATATACCTCAGGATGAGCGCATAACGCTCATGAGAGCGTATATACGCTCACCTGGCCGATATAAGGCCTCCACATTCCATAAGCTTGCAATTTCCGTATGTATAAGTGCGTATATACGCAGCTTGGGAGCTATATACCTCCTGATGAGCGTATATACGCTCATCATCGCGTATATATGCTCGTGCTTCGTATAATTCAAAAACCTCGAATATTTTGATTTCCTCCGATTATTCCGTGATTTCCTTGATCAAACGCACCTAGACACCCTTGCTCCCCAAGCAAGGAGTTTAAGAATAGAAGTTCCACGTATTTCCGGGTATTTTCCTAATTATTCATGTATTTCTGCGTATTCTGCGTATTAAAAAACATTGCAAATTCATAGAAAATCATAGAAAAATCAGAAAAAATTATTTAAAATATTGGCGGATTCAAAAAATGTGACGGACATAATGAAAATCAAAGAAGCATGAGAATCGCCAGTGTAACTCGCTTGAAAACCTTTGAAAACTTTTGAAACCTTTGAGAAAACCGAAAAAATATTTTTGCCTTGCCTTTGACCTTTGCTCATGAGTTCGGTAGACCTCACGTATTTCCAACTTTTGTAATTCAAAGCATCTTTCTGATTCGAAACAACGCGAGACGCGTATGTTTCATCACGGATTACCATTGGGGAACACATTTTCAGGTGTCTACAAGAATGCTATCAACTTAAAGACTTACTAGAAAGCATGATCGAGGATGGTAGTCCTTTTTTCCTTTGTGAGGGCAAAAAGTCAAGCGCATAAAGCAATTCACGTAGTCCCACAAAAAACAGGCGACTTGAGCAAGAGTCAATAATTTTTCTAGCATAGGTTTAGTCAGAGGATCCCTCCACCTAGATACTTTGTTTTCCTTTTCTTTCTATTTCGAGTCATGCAATTAGGAATAAGTCATGTTCATTGTCTCTAGCTCTCTTCACAATAATAAAATTTATTTTTTTCTTTTAATTTTTTTCATGTGCTTCGACTTTGTTGATAATGCTAATCAACACATGCCCTCACAAAATATTAAAAGAATTTTTGTGGGAAGTACCAAGGAAAAGTGTCATTTTGTAAATAATACGTATAAACACTTATTGTGGGAAATACCAAACAAAATTTATGTTTTGTCTTGAGGTACCAAGTTACCATTTTTCCGGCCAAAAAGTCAAATTTTAGGCATTGACCGTGGTGCGTGTGTGCCACTTTTGCTCCTAAATTTCTCCCCACGCCATGTAATTTCTTCTTCTCTTACTTTTGCCTCCCATTCATCTCTACACGGTTAAAAAAAATTTCAATCCTTCTTTAAATCCAAATTTCATTCTCTTTCTGGCCCAATTCTCACTTCTCTCGTTGCCTCTCTTCTCTACAACTGTCCAATCCTCTAAGGTTAGTGTCTATGTGTTTCACATTTTTGAATGTTG
Organism: Bassia scoparia; assembly: GCA_008642245.1. NCBI lineage: Eukaryota > Viridiplantae > Streptophyta > Magnoliopsida > Caryophyllales > Amaranthaceae > Bassia > Bassia scoparia. The sequence continues at coordinate 36,542 of SNQN01003371.1, read as the reverse complement.
AATTTGTAAATTAGGGTTTAATTGGTTTTTTTCAATTCTAAAATTTCTGAATTAGGCATATAATTAGGGTATTGGGCAGCTTGTTTGGAACCTCATTAAGCCTGCAATATCTTAGTCTTTGTTTAATCCTTTCCTCCTATTATTCATTAAAGTAATCCAAAACAACCAAAGCCTCCAATATAAAACATTAACAAAACACAACAACAGCACAAAACCACATTAAAACAACATATCATATAATTTAAGTAGTAAAGCCTCCATTTCATGTTTAATCATTAATTAACCAAAAACGAACAACAATTGCTTCAATTAATAAACAAATCAAAACCAATTAGGGAAAAAAAAATTTCAAAAATAAAGAAATGCTTAGAAACTTTTCAACTGTGCAGCTTTTTGACCATGAAACGAGCCAAAATACAGTGAGATTATAAGGAGAGAGATGATCAGATTGAAGACGAAGAAATGAGAGATAGACGCTTCGCAGAGAGAGAAAAGAAAGGTGGAGTGTAAATGAGAGTGACTTGATGTGAATATGTTTAGTGAAGAGAGTAAATGTTAATTCAACGAGTGAAGAGAAGTAATAAAGGCGAGTGACATACACGCACAAGAAGTCACAATAATCCGACGAGTCAACGCTGAGAATTGACTTTTTGGCCGGAAAAACATAAAATGGTACCTCAGACAAAAACATAAATTGTTTGGTATTTCCACAATAAGTGTTTATAACGGTATTATTCGTAAAAGGGCATTTATCCTGGTATTTCCCCGCAAAAAATTCAAATTAAAAAAAAAAATGAAAAGCAAAATATGACAATTAAAGATAATATCAACAACAATATTAGAAAATACTTTCGTGTTTTCTGTCTCTCCTTCTCCTTGAATGGGATTGAGTTGCCATGGCAAAAACTCGAAAAGTTAAGCCTTCAAGCTCTAATTCAATCTACAGTTTCTGCGAATTCTTCTAAGTCTCCTAAGATACATTCTACTACTGTGCGAAGTTCTCCTGCTCAAAAGCCATGTGTTGCGAACAATAATCAAACCCATTGTGAAAGAAAGTGTGAAGGTATTAGCAATGGTGCTGAAACAGTCATTGTTCCTTCGGATGTTGTTCCTCAAGCTTCTGCAATGATGCAATCTGTGGGTCTTTCATCCATTGTTACGCTGGAAATCCAAACCCTGTTGTGGCAGCTACTGCTATACATGGTGGAGAGGGTGAAATTCTAA
>SNQN01003371.1:0-35293 GCA_008642245.1 Bassia scoparia | reverse complement strand
AAGTAAATAGATGGCTTCTGTCATGCCGTACTACGGTAAAGATCAGAAATGCTAGTATGGATCCACCCCTCGAATCATGAGACGAGCAAAGTGGAGCGGGACGCTAACAAATAATCCAAGTACAATTAGAAGAGGCAATGGCATGTTTCACTAGAAGATATTGTTAGTGTACGTGGGTCGGGAGCTCGGTATTGCGGGGCGCGCTGGCGACATCGAGAGGTGCTTTTGCGTGGGCTTGAGCCACGGAATCCCCAGCGAGGGATGCGTTTGGGGTAGTGTTGTCGAATGAGGGGAGTGCCACCGGTGCCTAGATAGGTTATTCACGACCCCGAAACGTTGGTGCCAAATCAATGACCCACGTCCAATCAAGTAACCAGTCGTGGGTTCGGGACATGGTACGAATCAGATTCTGTAACCAATTCGCCCGCATGTAGCGCCTCTATTCGGCTCATTGCAATTCCATTCATCATGATATTGAATGCACATAACTTACGTTTTTTAGCACCTTAGAAGCGAACTAACCCTAAAATTACTATGAAGTGTGTTACTATTATGCACAAGGACTACCTAACCTAGAAATTGTGACCACTTTGTATTAATGTTAAAACGGTGCCTAAAACAGGTTGTCCATAGTTAATCTGATTTAAAGTGATTCACATAATTCCGTCTTCGTTTAGGCAAAAAAATAACAAAGTTATACACAATTGACAATTGCAATAATATGAAGTGCATAAACTTCAAAGTATATATGCAAACTCATCTTACCAAATCTGCACAATGACAGAAGGAGGATAAAACAAAGTATGTTTGTAAAACACAATGAACGCGAATCCTTTGCCTTGAAAGTACATGATCTAAAAAAAGCAGTATGATATGGACTGAGCCATGCATGAAAACAGATAGCGCAATATCTTCCCTTGAATTGCTATAGCAAAATTAAAGAATTTTAGTATGACAATGATATAATAAGTAAATGAAAACATAAAACCAAATGAAAACCTTGCAAATATTGTGAAAACCTACATATTACATGAACAAGTTAAAAGTGAGTTTTACATTGTTTTAATTTATTAAAACTCATAAAATGGTTAGTCAATAAAAGAAAGTGAGAGAGATTATTGTGATAATCCAGAATTCAACCTTTGTTTGACTTGTTGATTCGAAAGAGAATCGATGCTTTGAATTAAAACGAATGTGTGATGTGTTTAAGTGTTTCGAGAGAGAGAGAGAGAGTACGCGTATGCAGTGTATGAAGTGTGTCGGACTGAGCAAGGCAAAGAGCGTATTTATAGCACGAGGCAAAAACGAAGCACAAAAAGCCTGCGTATATACCTCAGGATGAGCGTATATACGCTCATGAGGAGCGTATATACGCTATCCCTGAACGTATATATGCTTCTCACTTTCCATAAGCTTTTGCAATTTCGTATGTATAGTTGAGGATATACGCAGCTTGTGGAGGTATATACGCTCCTGATGAGCGTTATACGCTCATCATCGCGTATATATGCTCGATGCTTCGTATAATTTTCAAAAACTCGAATATTTTGATTCCTCCGATTTTATTCTGATTTCCCTTGATCAACGCACCTAGACACACTTGCTCTCCAGCAAGGAGTTCTAGAAATAGAAGTTCCACGTATTTCCGGAGTATTTTCCTATTATTCATGTATTTTCTGCGTATTCTGCGTATTTAAACATTGCAAATTCATAGAAATCATAGAAAAATCAGAAAAATAATTTAAAATATTGGCGGATTCAAGAAAATGTGACGGACATGATGAAAATCAAAAAGCATGAGAATGCAGTGTAACTCGCTTGAAAACCTTTGAAAACTTTTGAAAACCTTTGAGAAAACGAAAGAAATATTTTTGCCTTGCCTTTGACCTTTGCTCATGAGTTCAGTACGACTCACGTATTCCAACTTTTGTGAATTCAAAGCATCTTTCTGATTCGAACACGCGAGACGGTATGTTTCATCACGGATTACTCATTTGGGAGACACATTTTCAGGTGTCTACAAGAATCTATCAACTTAAAGACTTACTAGAAAGCATGATCGAGGATGGTAGTCTTTTTTCCTTTGTGAGGGCAAAAAGTCAAGCGCATAAAGCAATTCAACGTAGTCCCACAAAAACAGGCGACTTGAGCAAGAGTCAATAATTTTCTAGATAGGTTTAGTCAGAGGATCCCTCCACCTAGATATCTTTGTTTTCCTTTCTTTTCTATTTTCGAGTCTCCATGCAATTAGGAATAAGTCATTCTAATTGTCTCTAGCCTTCTTTCACAATAATAAAATTTATTTTTTCTTTTAATTTTTTTCATGGCTTCGACTTTGTTGATAAATGCTATCAACACATGCCTCAAAAATTAAAGAATTTTTTGTGGGGAAGTACCAAGGAAAAGTTCATTTTGTGAAATAATACCGTATAAACACTTATTGTGGGAAATACCAAACAAATTTATGTTTTGTCTGAGGTACCATTACAGTTTTTCCGGCAAAAAAGTCAATTTTTAGGCATTGACCTGGTGCGTGTGTCCACTTTTTGCTCCTAAATTTCTCCCCAACGCGCATGTAATTTCTTTCTTCTTTACTTTTTGCCTCCCATTTCATCTCACACGGTAAAAAAAATTTCAATCCTTCTTTAAATTCCAAATTTCATTCTCTCTTCTGGCCCAATTCTCACTTCTCTCGTTGCTCTCTCTTCTCTACAACTGTCCAATCCTCTAAGGTTAGTGTCTATGTGTTTCATTTTTGAATGTTGAATTTGTAATTAGGGTTTTTAAATTGGTTTTTTTTTCAATTCTTAAATTTCTAATTAGGCATAATAATTGGGTATTTGGCAGCTTGTTTGGACCTCATTAAGCCTGCGCAATATTTAGTCTTTGTTTAATCCTTTCTCCTTATTAATTCATTAAAGTAATCCAAACAACCAAAAGTCTCCAATATAAAACATTAACAAAACACAACGAACAGCACAAAACCACATTAAAACCATATCATGATTAATTTAAGTAGTAACAAGCCTCCATTTCATGTTTAATCATTAATTTAACCAAAACGACAACAATTGCTTCAATTAATAAACAAATACAAATACCATTAGGGAAAAAAATTTCAAAAATAAGAAATGCTTAGAATTACTTTTCACTGTGCACTTTTTGAACATGAACGACCAAAATTACAGTGAGATTATAAGAGAGAGATGATCAGATTGAAGAGAGAAATGAGAAGATAGACGCTTCGCAGAGAGAGAAAAGAAAGGTGGAGTGAATGAAGTGAGCTTGAGTGAATATGTTTGAGTTTGTGAAGAGAGTAATGTAATCTCCTCGAGCGTCGGAAAAGGCACTTAAGGAGCAATCGGTGATGCATGATCAAGCTAATGTCTGGTTGAATGTTATGAAGGGTAGTTCTTCAAAAACCAGGAAATAGAGCATGCTGTATTTCCAATAAAAGGTACCTCTCCTGTTAAAATTGAGTTGTCTGATGTTGTTGATGAGATTTCATATTGGGAATCTACTATGGTGTGCTATGTTATTGGTGTGAATTCGCCTTAGAAAGTCATTGAGGGTTTCTTTAAACGTGTTTTGGGAAAATGGGTATTGACAAAATTGCAGAAAWTGATCATGGTTTATTTCTAGTTCGATTTAATTCACTTGATAATTGTTCCAAGGTAGTGGCGGGGGGTCATATCTTTTTTGATTCCCAACCTCTAGTTGTTAAACAGTGGGATTCTGATATGGAGATTCAAAAATTTGATGTTAAAAATATAMCAATTTGGATTCGATTGCCTAAGCTTGATTTGAAGTATTGGGGTGAGAAGTATCYGCTGAAGATTGCTAGTATGGTGGGTCCTGCTGTTAAGGTGGATGCAGTAACCTTAAGTAAGGAGAAATTGCTTTTGCTCGAGTGATGGTAGAGGTGGAAATTGGCCAGGATCTCCCTTCCTCTATTGAGTTTTAGAATGAGAGAGGTGTGATAATTACTCAGTGTGTGGAATATGAATGGAGGCCCATTTTGTGTAAGAAATTTCATGGATATGGGCATGAGACAGAGGCCTACAACAAAGAGGAGAGGAACTAAACAAGCAAAGGAAGGAGGGTGCTAAGAAAAGGGAGGAGAAACAACCTCCTACTAAGTTGACACCACCTCAGCCGGTTACTAAGGAAGGAAATGGGTTTGGGAAAGCTAAAGAGGATCAGCCTGATGAAGATGGTTTTCATTTGGTGACTATAAAGAGCCGAGTACCTCCTGTCACCATTAAGCCTCCTCCTGTGCAGCAACTGAATTCTTTTCAGCCTTTGCAGGAGACTAATAGGGGAGATAAGGGGCAGTCCGATGTTGGTGAATCTGTGAGTGTGCAGGGGTTGATTGCCCCTAGTGCTCATGGATAAAATTCTTATATGCAATGTTAGGGGATCAAATAATCCCCATAAAAAGGCTGAGATTAAGAGGTTTATTCAATCTCAGCAAGTTAAAATGTTTTGTCTCTTAGAAACTAGGGTGAAGAAATCTAATCTGGTCAGGTGTTTTTATATTTGCTTCCTAATTGGTGCTTTACATCTAATCATGGGGCTCATTACCATGGTAGGATCATTCTAGCTTGGCAGCCTTCTTCTTTTTCAATGAGCATTTTGGCTTCTTCTAGTCAACTTATTCATCGTCACATTACTGCAGCTTTGGATTTTCAATTCTTTGCTACCTTTGTCTATGCTTTTAATGAAGAGAAAGATAGAGGTCCTTTATGGGCTAGGTTGGATGGTTTTACTTCTACAGTGAGAAGTCCTTGGCTGGTTGGGGGTTATTTTAATGCCCTTATGAATTTGGATGAGAGGGTGGGATTTAGGGTTACTGTCCAAGAGATCACACCTATGAAAGAATGTATGCAAAGATGTGGCTTGGAGGAAATGAAGACTTGTGGTACTTTTTATACTTAGACAAACAAACATGAAGGAGCCAAAAGGGTATGTTCAAGGATTGACCGAATGTTATGCAAAAGCTATTGGGTTGATCATGGTCTTACTATGGAGGCATGTTATCTGCTTGAAGGGTTGTATGATCATTGTCCAATGGTGTTAAGGACAGTTGCTGCATCTCAGGGGAGGATTCCTTTCCGTTTCTTTAATCATTGGACATTGAATGAGGGTTATCTTTCTATTGTCCATGATACTTGGGATTTAGGGGTGCAGGGTGTGGCTATGTTCAGATTGTGGACAAAGTTGAAGAATACTGAAAAGGCTCTTAGGAATGCTTTTAAGATTGGTAGTACTAGCCTGCAGCAGGAGGATGCTAGATTGCTGGGATGTCTTCATGAGGCTCAACAACATCTGGGGCAGATCCTTTGAATTTGGATTTGCAGGCTAAAGAGAAGGAGTTGAGAGTGCACTATCAAGATCATCATGCAAAGTATGTGTATGAGCTCAGTCAGAAAGCTAAACTTTCTTGGCATAAGTATGGGGATGATAATTCAGCAGTTTTCTATTAGAGTGTGAGGCAAAGAAGAGCTACCTATAAAATTTCTTCTGTTGTGAATTTACAAGGAGTAAGGGTGGAAGGGTTTCAGGAGATTCAACAAGCTTTTATGGAGTTTTACTCTACTTTGTTTGGTGGCCATGCTGCAGATTCTTTTCCTGTCAACCCTGCTATTATTCAGCAAGGTCCAGTTCTTAATGCTCAATTGCAAGATTTATTGAGGATGGATTTTCAAGCTCAAGACATCAGGAAGGCTATTTTCTCCATTCCTAGCACCAAGTCCCCTAGCTTGGATGGGTTTAACAGTAAGTTCTTTAAAACTTCCTGGCATATTGTGGGCTCTGATGTAGTAGCCAGTGTTTTGGATTTCTTTAAGACGGGTAAATTGTTGACAGCAGTGAATGTGACTGCAGTAACTTTGGTTCCAAAATCATCAAGAGTRGCCAATTCTGTGCAAGAATATAGGCCCATATCCTGTTGCTCCACCATCTACAAGGGCATTTCTAAGCTGATTTGCTCTAAGCTTAGTCAGGTTCTACCTGAGATCATCTCTTGCACCCAAGGGGCTTTCATTTCCAGGAGAAGTATCGTGCACAATATTATTATTTGTCTGAACTTGGTGAAGAGTTATACTCCTAGCCAAAAATCTCCTAGATGTCTCATGAAATTAGACATTCAGAAGGCTTATGACACTGTTAGTTGGCAATTTTTGGAGAGTGTGATGGTTGGTTTAGGCTTTCCACTTCATTTTGTGAGGCTGGTTATGGTGTGTGTCACCTCACCTCTATACTCCTTGCTTATCAATGGTTCTCCTACTGAGCCCATTACTCATACTACTAGGAAGCACGGACACGTCCCTGGACCTGCGTGTCGCGTGTCGGACACGTGTCGGACACGAACACGCGACGGACACGCCAAAATCCGTGTCCAATATTTTAATATATTTTCGGACACTTCGACACGGCTAGGAAACGCAGCGTACACGGCTCGGACACGGCTTGGACACGGCGGGGACACGCGAATTCTTTATTTGTGAAACTAAAAAAACGTGGTTTTATTACTAACACCTAAAAATTTTAATTTGTCGATTCATTTTCCCCAAAAAACCCACCCAATTATTCAATTAACCTAGCTGCGTCCTGCTACAGTGCTCGCTGCTCACTCATCTGCTCGCTGCTGGGTTGCGCTGCTCCTGGCGTCGTCCACGTTGTTGCTTGCTGGTCCCCGGAGGAACCTCACCGGAGTCGCTGCTGTCCTCTCTCTCTTTGTCGCTGCTGTCTTCGCCTCACAACAGCTCGCCGTCGACCACTATTCCAAGTAATTTTTACTCCAAATTTTCCACCTTTGTGATTCATATTCTATACTTTAATGTAATTTCATATATATATATATATATATATGTCGATTTCATTGTTGAAGACTTTTAGGTCTATTCATTTTTAAGATTTAATTAATTGTTATTATTTTATATTCTGATTTAATTCTTTAAATTATTCCGATTTAATTGGCTAATGTATACTGTATAGTATTGTAATCTTTCTCTTGATGAGCCCGAGTTGGAAACTACTTTTGTAACCGTAGGATGATGATGGGATGTGATATGGATGATGTGGTGGATGATCAAACGTTAATTTAACCTATTTAGTTTGTTTGTTGATTTGGTTTTAATTTGAGTATGACTAGTTTTTAGTACTCTTGTTTACTTATTTAATTTGTTTGTTTTGGTTTTGATTGGTTTGTAAAATAATTTTATCCTAGACTTGGTACTTATTTGCATTTATGCTAGTTTTTTATGTTTTTTAAAGTGTTGATTTTACTATATACAAATGAAAGAATTGTAAAATTATCTTTAATTTGAAATATATTTTGTTTTAATAGTTTACATTTGTTTGGTTTGGTTTGAAAGATTGGTAAAATTTTCTAATTTGATATATTTAATTTAATTTTGTTTTAGAAAGAGGGCTTAGGCAAGGGACTCTATGTCCCCTCTCTTGTTCACTTGTGCATGTAGTACTTGTTCCAGGAACTTAAATATGTGGTTGGTCTTAAAGAATTCAGGTTTCACCCAATGTGTAAAGGACTTTCAGCTTAATCATTTTGCTTTTGGATGATGATTTACTCATTTCTCTAAGGGGGATATAGATTCTGTCACTATTTTGCTCAGAGCTTTAAAACTTTTCTCTAATACTTCCGGCTTCATTTAGTCCAGCTAAGTGTTCCATCTATACTGCAGGGATGGATGAGTATACTACAGCTGAGATCCTAAGGCTGTCAGGTTTTCAACCTGGCAGTTTCCCCTTTAAATATTTAGGGGTGCCTATTTTTCCTAGAAAATAAGAGCTGGAGATTGTGAGATGTTGGTTAGTAAGCTGTGTTCCAAAATTAGAACTTGGAGTTCCAGGCATCTTTCTTTTGTTGCTAGGTTACAACTCACAAATGTTGTTCCGCTTAGTGTGTGTACTTATTGGGCTCAGATTTTCACTYTTCYTGATGGTGTTATTAGTACGATTAACTAAGTCTGTAGATCCTTCTTGTGGTTTGGTACTTATGATAGCCCTATGGGTGGACAGGTGGATTGACAACATGTGTGTTTGCCTAAGAAGCATGGAGGCTTAGGAATCAGACATTTGAAGCTATGGTGTGCAGCTGCTGTTGGGAAACATGTATGGCATGTGACTATGCATAAGGAAAATCTATGGGTGCAGTGGGTGCATTCAAAGATTCGAGCTTGGACTGACTATATACCTTCAGCAGGTTTGAGTTGGGTCTGGAAAGGCATTTGCAAGACTAAGAAACTTCTCTACTCTCATGATGCAAGCCTGTTGCAAGGTGATACTTACTCTATGAAGAGGGTCTATGATAGTCTCCTTGGGGCTAATCGACCTGTTTTCTGGGACAAATGGGTTTGGAATCGAATGATCTTGGCCTAAAAACAAGTTCTATTTGTGGTTGGCTATGAAAAACATATTACAGACTAGGGATAGGTTGCATTTTCTGAATATCCCTAGAGGTTGTGTCTCATGCAACTCTGCTACTGAAAATCGTGAGCATTTATTTTTTTTCTTGTTCTTTTAGCTCTGCTTGTGTGGAGAGTTTGCAGCAGTGGCTGGGATTYAAGTGTCACACTCATCATCTTCCTCATATGCTGAAGTGGTTGTCCAAAAGATATAAAGGTTCCAGATTCCGGAAGCAAGTCTTCTCAGCAATGTGTGCAGCTGCTTGCTACTAGATATGACATGCAAGAAATGATGCTTTGTTCAATCAAAAGAGTCCTAATCGGAATGCTTGTATTAAAAATGTGCAATTTATTCTTATGCATAGAATTAGGTGTATGCTTGGTAGGAAAATTAGTCAAAAAGATARAGCTTGGTTTGATTCTCTATTTGTGTAAGTTGTTTGGCCTTAGGGCCTGTTGTGCTCCTCTGAGCTTGGTTGTACTTTCAGTTTAAGTGCAATGAAAATCTATGCTTTCTTGCTGTTAAAAAAAAGCAAAAAAAGAAATAAATTGGACATGCTCGAAAGACCATCTGTCATAGCTACACGAAAAACAAAAATCTTTCTCCCTACATGCACTTTGTCGCAAGTACAAATCAAATCGAAATCCCAATGCAATCACTTTGAGCCTGTCAAGACTCAAAAAATATTTCGTTGACTTTGTTGACCAACTACAGCCAGGAGTTTGACTTACGTTGATCGAAATTCTCTATCTCACGTGTGTTTTAATTAGGCGATACAACGAAAGAGCGAGGGAGGAATAGTAAGGAGATAGCCCACTAAAAACGGCCCAAAAAGAAAAAGGCCCACTAAGCATTTACACGGGGATTTGGTGGGAAAGGAAGTCTTTGAATTCAAAAGGAAATTGGCGCCAAGCAACCGCCATGGAAGAGGAAACTGTTACAAACTTCTACCCACRGTCTTCATTACTTGAGGCCTATAAATAGTCATGGCCGTATCAAAGAACAACAACACATCAAACTAATGTATCTTTATCGTCGCATTTACTGCTTTTCTTTAGTCACAYTTTGCTTAGTAGCCCAGTATAGTTTAGCGTAACGTAGCATAGCATAGCATAGTTCATCCTTATGGATCAATAGYTTGTTCCATCTTTCCTAATTATGTCAACATGAAGGTAATCATCCTTCCTTGTAATATAGTTGTAGTTTAACTCTATCATTACTATTTTAATGGAAGGTCTTTATATCTCTTTGATCTTGATTGTCCTAAACTTCAGTTTMATTCTACACTGGGCCTTAATTTCATTCGTTTATACACTCTTATCTGCGTTTACAACTCTAGGACCCATTTTTACGTTAGCGAGTGTAGATACATACATTTGTCTCTAGCCCAAAAAGGCCAATGATAAGACACCCCTCGCTTACACAAGTCAAATCGAGAGAGCTAGGACCCTTACAAGCCCTAAAAAAAGGCAGATTCCCTTGTACAGTCACCTCTTACCAAGTCATTTAGCAACCTCCAAAATAGTTTTAATCTTCCAAATAATTTTAACTTATTTTTTAAATTTTTCTAGAATTTTTTACGGAATTTTTTCTGAATTTTTCTAAGCTTTTTCTCAGGAATTTTGAACAATTCTACGATTTAATTAATTTGCGATAATTAATTAAATTACGCAACGCAATTTCCAAAAATTCACAAAACTTTTAGCACAGCACCCTAATCGTAATTCACAAGGATTTTTTACATATATTTCCATAATTTTCGATTCACATGGTTTAAATTTATGAATTTCTTAAACAAAAACCAAAACCGAGCATAGCGGCCCATCCCGGGATTTTTTGCCTCGAACACGGCGTCCCGAGGGAGCCGAAATACCGAGCATCAATGGGAATATCATCCATATCGCAATATAATCAAATATGATCGTATAAAATCGCGCATATATTTTATACAATTTTTACGATATATTTTTCACAACTCCGCTATTTCGAGGTAAACACATCTCGAATATCGCATACCAAATCCGAACACGCAATAATATATGATATAATCGTATACTCACGTACGAGGGATTTTATATCAATATAACATCGCAATCAAGCTATCGAGCGCACAATCGGCTAAAATCCAGGCCTTTTTTTTGGCGCAATTGTTGCCTAGTTTTGTTGCGTAATGCGCCCAAAAATTGCCTGTTTTTGGCCGATTCGACCCTTGCCTAATAAATAGGGAGCCTCCCCATTCATTGACGAACTTCTGCAACTTGGACAGGCACAGTCCTCTTTCTCTCTCACTCGTTGTAGGGCTTCCGCCCGCCCTTAGGAGGGGCGTGACCTCAGCTTCACGTGCAGGAGTTGAGGCCATGGAAATCCGCAATTGAATGCCGTTGGGTTGTGTCTCGAATTGAGGGAGCGCCACCTGTGCCTATATAGGTTTATCACGGACGCCCGAAAACATTGGTCCAAATTAATGCCCACGTCCAATCAAGAACAGTCGTGGTTCGGGGACATGGTACAATCACGATGTAACCCAAATTCCGGCCCGCATGTACGCGGCCTCTACTCGTCTCATTGTAGTTCGAATAAATCATAACATCGAAACGTTCAAAGAGCCTATTGAATTGATTTGAAGCACAGACCCAACTTACTAGGTGAGCTATTATGTACAAAACCAAGATTCTCAATGGACAAGGCGATCACTTGAATGTTGTCATGTTAAGAAAGGTGCTTAGAAAACCGGCGTCCATGATTATCTGATTTAATCGTGACATAGCGATTAAATTCCGGTCTTGTAAGGCAATATATACAAGTCGTGGATGAACATAATAATACACTAAGAACATGAAACAAAGGTTTAGTAAGCATTGATAATATGTATGTTGCTCCTCCTCACCTTGTCACTGCAACATCAATTGTTTAGAAATAGAAAATACTCAAGAAATCGCCTTTCGATTTGAATTGCAATTGAGACAAACAAACTGGCGTTAGTATTTGACAAATATGAATAATAAATAAATGAGAAACGCAAGCAAAAACCATGGAACAATGAAATAACGAAAAACCTTTACATCTTTACATTGAACGATAAGAGGTTGATTTCTGACATTGTTTTAATCGAAGTTAAAACTCATAAACAATGTGTATCGAATTAAAGTGACAAAGACAGAATTAAAAAGATGAAAAGAGGTTTTTGGTGAGTAATCTCAGATTTATACCCTTATTTTCCGCTTGTTGATATCGAACAGATCGATGCTTTGAATGAAAACGAATGTGTCTTGAGTGTTTTTGAGAGTGAGAAAGATGTGTCTCGTGACTTGTGTGTCTTGTGAACGTATGTCTCGGAGGTGTGGAAGTTTGAAGCCCTCGGACTGAGCATAGGCAAGGGAGTATTTAGGCACGAGGCTAAAAACGAGGCAAGGAAAAACCTGCGTAATTACGCTGAGATGAGCGTATATACGCTCATGGGGAGCGTATATACGCTCAAATCTCAGCGTATGATACGCTTCTCACTTGTCCATATGGTTTTTGGCAAATTCGTATGTATGTGTGAGGTATAATATCGGCAGCATGGGAGCGTGATATACCCGCTCCTGGTGAGCGTATATACCAGAATCTCTGAGTCATATATCGCCCTCAGATATTCGTATATCTTCCAAAAAACCTCGAAATATATTCGATTTCCCGATTTATTCGGATTTCCCTTGATTCGACGCCACTAGACACCCTGCTCTCCAACAAGGATTTCTCAGAATGTTCTAGAAGGTCCACGTATTTCCGGAGTTTCTAATTTATTCACAGTAATTTTTCCTTGCGTTTCCTGCGTATTTAAACATTGCAAAATTCATAGAAAATCATAGAAAAAGTCAGAAAATAATTAAAAATATGGCGGATTCAAGAAAAATTGACGCACATGAATGGAAAACAAAGAGCGAGAATCGCCAGCCGTAGTTTGTTTGAAAACCTTTGATTATCGAGAAAACCGAAACGAAAATATTGCCCTTGTAATTGACCTTGCTCATAGTTTCCCGAGTACGACCTCAACATATTTCCATACTTTCGTGAGTTCAAAAGCATCTTTTCGTTGAGTTCGAAACAACGCGAGACAGCGGTATGTTTCACAGCGATGTACTCATTTGGGGAGAGACACATCAAGTGTCTGACACTCGTCTGATTCTCTCTCACTTTCTCTCTCAAAAACTCTTTTAAACACATTCAAACACAATTCACACACATAAAAGCATCTTCAAAGGCTCTTTTGCAACACATCTAAGAAGTTTTCAAAGGGTTCTAAGGTTCGACAAGGGTTCCTAAGGGTCTAAGTGCAGTGTCTTGGTCTTCGACATCGTGTTGCGAGGTAGGTTTGAGGCCAACGTCTCATTTTAAACCCCCTTTTGCATGGCTTGTTATAGAAATATGACTTTCTATGGTAATTTGCATGTATACTGACTAACAAACGATTTTGAACAATTCAAATTACAAATAACCTTAAGGCATACTTTCATTCTCGTACTAGTGCTTGCATGCTTGTTTCACAAACCATAATTAGCTTTCAACAAAGACCCTGCAAATTGCGTGTTTCACGCCTAATAAGATAACTATGGACAACCGGCATTATAGGCTCTATGGAATACGAAATAACAACACATGCCACAACAACCCAGACCACTATTGCATAGTATCTGTTAAACAAACCCGCCTAGTAATATTGCATGCGTAGCGGTTTTAAAAACGGAAAGCTGTTTGTTTTGTTGTTTTTCGGACAATGAACTCGCAATGGCTAAGTAGAGCCGCTAGATACGGGGAGGGGGGGGGGGGTGTGTGCACTACTTCACCCTACCCTTGTCCCCTAATCCAGACCTTTCGGTGCAACTACCAGACATGAGTCCTTCGCCTTGCTTATGCAATTATTGGCAAGGCTAAAAACGGGTTCCGCACCTTCCCAAAAGAAGGGTGGCGACTTCCCTCACTCATTCGAGTAATAAACACAAACTCATGCATACTCACAATATGTAAAAAGCAAGATATCAATTCCTAGCAAACAAACCGAGCCGCCCTTAAATTGTAGCGCCCCCGGTAGCAGAGGGACCTGGACCTAGTCTGGCCCGTGACGCCTCGCGCCCATGACAGTTTTCTGGCGACTTTACTGGGGATTTCACTAAAGCTATTACCTTTAGTGATGTGTGGGCAATACCAATGTTACAATACGATTTTCAACGCTCCTAAAAGACATTGTGTTTTAGCATCCCCATTACACGGAACTTTAGGTCGTTGGCGCTGGAGTTTCCGTTTCCTAGGCATCACGCCCATATAATGTGTCGTACACTTGAGACAGAGACCGTGAGCTCGCTTACGATACGCGCTGATGCACTACTATGTAACCAACTCTTAAGGCTATGCCCATCCCCACCTGACGCGCGCTGAGTGCACTACAAAGCCGTACATGGTTAACCTCCTTTGATCATACACAGCGGGCTTGGATGTGTTAAGGATCGTTTGAGCCTATTATGGAACTCTCTTGACACCCGGACTGACCCTGTCGATAATGTATGCAAACTGAACTCTAAGGTGCTTGGACTTTTGTTTTTCTTTTGCATATAGTTCATGCTAGCGTGACAACGTGCTATGAGCTTATAGACCTAAGACCCTAAGTTTGCATCATAACAAACAAGTCATCGAGTCATGGTTAACATCCTCATATAGCAAGGTGATCATTCTTAGGCGTCGTATATGTCGAAAGTGGTTGTAAACTGAATCATTAGGCGTTGCTTTTGAGTAATACATTTGTAAAACGGACGTCGTACCTTTGAACATGGTCGTGTGAGTTCCTTAAGTTTTGAATGATTGACAAACATTACAGAAACGAGGAATGATTAAGTATGAATGTAGTTGGTTCTGGAACCAGCTAGTTTAGATAACTTGTCCCTAGACAAGGTTAAATATTGAATCGAGAATGCTTTGAACTAATGTGTTTATAGGAACAGCTGATTACAAGAGCTCCATTCCACTGGTGCAGAAACCAGTACGAGCTATGTCCTTGACTGTTATTCTGAAGAACGTCATATATCTTTTTGTTGCACTGTTAACATTGTTATATTGGCATAATGATCGAAGTTGCCAAGAACTTGAAGTGTGAATCTTTCGAAGATATTCGAGAAAGAAAGCTGTTTTCAAAGATTGAAGTAATTGAAGGAAAGATTCAAGTTCTTGAAGATTGCAATGAAGATTCGAAAGAATTGTAATTTAGAGTAAAATTAAGGATTTTCTATGAAAGCTCTGTAGTGGTGATTAAAGGAATCGAACAGAATGTGCTTAAGTGGTTTTGAGTATGTTGTGAATCGGTACAAAGTTTGGAACAGAATTCATAACACACTCCAAGGAACAAGCTGGGGAACCAGCTGATGTTGCTGAATGGGAATGTTTGGCTGCGGTTTGAAAAGGGTTTTCTAAAATATTTTCAAAGGATATTTTGAAAGATTATTCAGCTGGAATTAAGATGGATATATGTATATACTTTAAAACTAGGAAGTATTATCTTTTGTTCGATCAAAATCTTAGATAAATCGAACAAGATAAATTATCATTCCAATAAACTAATCTTGCCTTGTTGGCAAGATAGATATGGAAACTAGGTTAAGTAATAACATATAAAATACGTCTAACTCAACATTCCATAACTCTCTCCACGGATAAAAAGAAAAACTACATTTGAGAGAAACACAAAAAGCATTAGTTATAACCATCGAGTCATAACACGCTCACATT
This sequence comes from Bassia scoparia, assembly GCA_008642245.1. Taxonomy (NCBI): domain Eukaryota; kingdom Viridiplantae; phylum Streptophyta; class Magnoliopsida; order Caryophyllales; family Amaranthaceae; genus Bassia; species Bassia scoparia. Next base: position 20,107 of record SNQN01003371.1, on the reverse strand, counting down.
GAAGCTACAACATTGCTCTTACTAGCTTTCTAAGAAGTCAATTCATAAGAGAGAGATTGTTCTTGTAAAGGCTTAATCAACAGAGAGGGTTAAAGCCTGGCAGTTGGTTGAGTTCAACATAAAGTTGACTTACGAGTGTGATCAGTGCACATTCAGAGTTGAGTGTGGGGTGTTAACTGGTTCGCCAGAGTTAGGAAACGTAGGTGAGCCAGTTCTTGTTTTTTCAATAGTTGATTAATAAAAGAGCTTAGGGTAGGAGGAGCTAGCCCAGAGTTGGGTGAACCTCGTTAAATACGTGTGTTCTACTGCTTTATATATTCCGACTGCGTAATAGGAACCAGCCCCAACGGTTCCTTATTATAAGATCAAAGCCAAAAAGTAAAAATTGGTCAATAATCGATCATACTCAATCACACCCCCCCTCTTGAGTATCTTAGAACTTCAACTTCGCCTTTTCAAAAAAACAAAAACAAAAGACAAAGCAAAACAAACAAAAAAAATGATGACAAAAAAACAAGTGAAAAAATGAAAAAAAAGGCCGAAAGAATATTCCCGACGTTCATTTGGCACTTTTACATTTTTGAGTTAGTCAATAGGCATGCATTGCATCACAGGTTGATTCGACATGGAACTTAACTTTTGGTCCATGTGCAAACAGGATAGGGCTGAGCTCGAACACGCCGCCGATTTGGGTTCGAAAACACAAGGCTCGATTGGTTCGGGGTGAGCAACCGGTCACTTCGACAACTCAAAAGGGTCGGACTATTCGGAAGCCCATTCCGAAATCAAGGCTCTCCTTCACTAGTACGATAAACACCGAAGACACAGAACAATCCACATCTCATTCAATGGGAGAAGAAAACGACGCCATGGCCTAGATGCAAGCCACCATTGACACCTTGCAAGCCAAGCTTGCTGCACTTGAGCAAGCTAAGTCATCCGAGATCACTCTTAATAACCTCGAAAAGATGGTCCTAAAGTTAACCAACAAGAATGCCTACTTTGAGACACTATAACTCGAGGACATGTCAGCTAAGATCCCCGAGAAATTCTCTACTGCGGACTTGCCAAAGTTCAAGCCAACTGATGATCCTAGATTCCACCTCAAGGGATTTACAGCCACCATGGCTATCAAGGGAATTGATGCTGCTTTATTCCCTAAGGTTTTTCCCATGCCACTCGATATAATCTATCAAAAGTGGTTCTTTTCACTTCCCGACAAGGACATTGCCACTTGGGATGACATCACTCAGGCGTTCATGATGCGATACCACAGCAACATCAAGGTTTCCACTTCTCTTAGGGAACTTGAAATCATCAAGCAAGATGAAAAGGAAGGATTTACGCTTACCTTGCTTGCTGGAAGGAAGTGGCTGCTTAAATGGTGAATCCCCCTTCAGAAATGGAGTCGGTGAAAATCTTCATCAACAACTTGCTCCGAAATACCGCAATCACCTTCGGTACCTAGATTTGGGAACTTTTGACAAGGTCTACCGCATCGGCATTGAGATTGAGGACGACCTTATCAAAGAGAACTCCAAGAATAAAGGGACCTACAACAAAAAGAATGATGCATCTAACTCTAAGGGTGTATCAAGCATCAATGCCGTTGAAATTCCTAGCAACTATGGAAACAACAACAACAATGGCAATAACAATGGCAATAGCAATGGCAATGGTGGCAGGCCACGCTTCCGCCGCAAGCGCACTTACACTCCGCTTGGGATGACTCAAACCCAGGCATTTGAGAGGCTCTCCAGTCAAGGCTTAATTTCCCCCATTGGGCCTATCTTTGATCCTCCTGTGGAGAAAAGGTCTGCAAGATGGGATGCGAACAAATACTGCAAGTATCACCGTGGCAATGGCCATGACCTTGAGGATTGCATCACCCTTAAGGATTATTTACAAGTCATGATTAATGATGGCAGGCTTCCTCTCCCTCATGGGGTTAAGAAGCCAAACACTCAGATAAGTCCACTGGAGTACTCATGCTCGAAGAAGGGGAGAAAACCTTGGACCCCTCTGTCTTCATCACTCCCACAACGGTTGCACCAACCACGAACTCTCTCAACATCGCACCAGTTCAAGGCCCTTCACTAGAGGAAGAAGTGAACAAGTTCGGAGACACCTTGACATCTTTGGATGATCTCCTTAAAGATCTGCTCCACGAAATATGGGACCGCTGCAATATGAAGGCCCTAGCTAGAGGCATGTGCGTCAGCCACAAATGGAGGAAGGAAATAGCCGAGTTTTCTTGGAGTGCTAGAATTCTTGACGTCTACAACATGTGGAAAGCCCGCAATTCACTCCTCCAACACCCCGCAAAAGCTCATCACTATCATGCACAAGCACACCGAGAAGAAGCAACTCGGAAACGGCAAACCGTGAAGATCACTACTTCAGGAGGCAAGGTCATCAAGTGCACCATGGACGAAGGACCAATGCTTGAGGATTCTAAATCTAAGACTGAGTCTGGGTCTAGTGTTGTAGAAGCTAGGAGAGCTAGTCCTAGGGAATGTCCTCCTAAGTCTGTCAAGGATCCTAGTATCCCCCTCTCCCTTGTCAAACAAGTCTCTTAAGAGACAAACTTATCTGTACTCTATTCAGAGTTTAATAACATGCTCTGAAGGTTTTATGATACTCAAGAGGGGGGTGAATTGAGTATCCTGTTCTCTTACTAATTTTTCTTCCTTTTCGGACTTAGTAAGAGGAACCAGTGGGGATGGTTCCTGTATGCAGCGAAATATAAAAAAAAATAAAGGACACACAAAGTTTAACGAGGTTCACCCAACTTTGGGCTACGTCCTCCTACCCTATGTTCTTTTATTAATCTACTCCGAAAAACAAAGAACACACTCACCCTGTTGTTTCCCTACTCCGGGAACCAGCACACCCCACACTCAACTCTGAATGTGCACTCGACTCACACTCGTAACTCCAACTCGTGTTTGAACTCACAAACACTCACCAGGCCTTCAACCCCTCTGTTGAATGCCTTTACAATATCAAATTTTCTTTCTTTTAATTTACTTCTAAAAAGCTAATAAGAGTAGTTTGTATGCTCAACTAATGCTCTTGTGTATGACTCAAAGTAGGGTTTTAAGCTTTTGTGTTTTCTCTCAAAAATATGTTTTTTCAATCCGTGGAGAGATCTATGGAATTTGGAAGTATGGATGAGTATATATAAGCTTGTTAACCTTAACCCTAGTTTGCTTAAATCTCTCTACTTGCCGAGAAAGGCAAGATGGGATTTAAGGAATGTATTTATCTCGTTCGATTTGATCATAAAGATAGAATCGAACAAGATAGATACTCCTAGGTTTAAGGTAACAAATATATTCTCATCTATATTTCCAGCTGGAAAACATATTTTCAAAATACATTTTTTACAAAATATTTTAGAAAAATTCTTTTTCAAACCGCAGCCATATTCCACTCAGCGACACAGCTGGTTCCCCAGCCTGTTTCCCTAAATGAGTATGTTATGAATTCTGTTCTAATCTTGTACCAGAATTCATACCATAACTCAACACATATAAGCAATTCAAACCATAACATATAAGTCATACTACATAGCATATTACATGAATTCCTAGATCAAATATTTGAGAAGTATTTCTTCTATTCTTCATGTAATCTTCAAGACCTTGAATCTTCCTTTGAATACTTCAATTTAAGCACAACCTCTTTCTTCGAATGACTTCGAAAGGCTTCACACTTCAAGTCTTGGAATCAACCTTATTACTGCACATGTAACATGGTTAAAATGCAATAAAAGGTATATGACTGTTTTTTAGTGTATAGTCAAGGAAACAACTCCTACTGGTTCTGCACCAGTATATGAACTTTGTGTTTATTCAGTTGTTCCTTGTAGTAAAACAAGTTAGTTTCAATATATACACAATAAGTATTAACTTGTCTGGGGAAACAGGTATCCTATATCAGTTGGTTCCCCAAACCAACGATTTTCACAATTAAGTGTCTTGTTCCCTGTATTGGTTTGTCATCACTCAAAACCTAAGGGACTCAACAAATTCCCCCTTTTTGATGATGACAAACTAATCAAAGTTCCTGCAACCAAACATGTTAGAAACAGAAAACCTCAATTTAGTACTCAATTGAAATTAAGCACAACCAGCAGACTCAATGACTCAATGAACAAGTTAGCTAATCTAACTGGTTCCTTAAACTAATACTAACACTTGACTCAAACAACACTAGCAGACTCAATATAAACTAGCATATTCTAAGCTTCAACTTCGACACTATTTCCCCCTTTTGGCATCATTAAAAAAAATTTCTCAAGTAAAAGTAATGTGCACCAATTGTTAAATGTGCTCATCCATACAGTGGCATCGACCACCATTCAAGTGTTATGCTGCAAAAAGATGATTAGTTAAACAGAGCATCACATAGCAAAAGTTATAGTTCATACAGGCCAACAAAGTTCATCCAAAAGGACCCTGATCCACATAGAAGAAATGTTCGTGGATAGGGGAGAATAGTTACAGACCAACATAATCAGTTATTTTAAGAGGCAAAAGAAATAGGGGAGGGGAAACAAGAGCAAACAACATCACTCCTCTCCATCATACTCTTCCTCCTCCTCATCTTCATGCGCAGCTTCTTCTTCATTGTCATCAGCTTCATCATCATCAATAACTTCTTCCTCGACCTCTTCATCCTCCTCAACAGGTTCCTCATCTTTAGGTTCCTCGTGCTGCTGCTGTTTATCCTCAGAACGCACTGGTTCCTTGATACCAGGAACCACCAAATTGCTTGCAGCAGCCATAGCTGAAACCTGAGTCTTTGAGGGAACAGAGTCAATACCTGGAGCCATCTGAGCTTTGATATCTGGAACTGTGAGTAACAACAACTGTGTATCAGCTAGCTCCTTCTCCATCTGCTCAATCTTGGTATTGAAAGAAGTTGAGATTCCCTGGACCAGCTCCATCAGCTTACCAAGAGTCTTCTCCTAGTTCTCCATTCTCTCCAGAACCACATTCTGACCTGCTGGTTCCTCTGCCTTGGCTTTCTTCTTTGGAGGGGGCTTAACCTCCACTGGTTCCTCAAAGTTAAACCTCAACACATCAGCTCCAATATCAAGAGCCTTTTGCTTAAGTATAGCCTTGGTGAACACTGTAACTGGTACAGTAGATCCACTTAGGCTAACTTTGTTGTTTTTAAGCAATTGGGTGATGATAGATCCATAGGGCAGAGAATGATGGGATGAACCATAACAGTTCATGATGTGATCAAGCATCAAGGAAGGAAGATTTATCCTTATCTTCTTCATCATCAGGTAGATCAATACCATCTCCATGATGCGTATTGTTCCCCTTCCTTGAGCCCTTGGAAGAAGGACTTTGTTGCATAGAGAGTGCAGAACCAGCATGCGTGATTCCTTCAAATCAACAGACTTAAACACAACATACTTCTTAGGCATCTTCCCACCAAACAAAAAATCATAAATCTCATCAGGTGTGACCCCTACTAACATGGGCCACCAATCACTTGAATACTTATCAAAATCATCCCTGGGTACTCCTAACATACTTGACAGAGAAGCTACAGACATACTCACATCAACACCTCCAACACTAGAACCGATTGACATATCAAGTAACTGTTTCAAATTCACATAAAAATCTCTAACACCAGACACATTCGCAGCAAAACAATCAAATAAGGACATCTATCCTTGGTACTCAATCAAATTATTATATTCAGAAAGAGCAGGCACATCAAAGTAACCAACCTCAACTCTACAGCCAGATAACACTACTCTAGCACCTAAGTTAGTAGAACCAGTGATTGGTGACTCTACAGACTTACCTTTTATAGATCGAGGTGGTTTGGCTGCTGCTGCCTTTTTCTTGGTTCCCCTCTCAGAACCAGTTGATTGTTCCTCTTCTTCCTTCTTTACCTCCTTCTTTACCGCTGAACGAAGTCTCCCTCTAACTATGGTGTCCACCGTAGGTAACCCCTCCTTTTCACCAGTAATCTCTACCTCTTCATCCCCAACACCGACCTTCTCAAACTCCTGATTTAAATCTCCTTGCTTCTCATGCACCTGTTCCCCCTGAGAACCTGCTGGTTTCTTGATGGTGGAACCACCAGTCTCAGTTGGATTTGCATGAGGCACTATCTCTTTTGAATTGAGTTTGGATTTTTTGGTGGTGAGGGTGTTTTTTGTAGTGGATTTGGGTTTGCTTTTGTGGGAGTGGATGTTTTAGAAGAATGAGTAGGTGGTAGATCAGTTGGGTTTGTCTCGGTTTGCTGAGGGTTAGGGTTCACTTCAGTGATCCTCTGTGATTGTGAGGAATCACTTGATTGACCCCTTCCCCTTCTTCTCCTTGCATTGGTATTTGATTTCCTTCCCATAGTTCCTTTCGATCGAAGACGATGATGAACAGTAACCCGATGAACAGTGTTTTTGAATTTGAATTTTTGGTTGTTAGAAAACAGAGCACTTTGATGAGAGAGAGAATATAGAGTGATGAAGTTTTGTGAGCTGCACAAAAGGGTTAGCACAAGATATATATAGAAGATTATTTCATCAATGAAGCAAGAGGGCAAAAATATAGCCTGTTGAGCCAAATAGTAATGACACAATTTCAAAATCAAATTTGCAATGATCACTTTCCTTAAACATCTCAACCAACTCGAATTATGGCATGTGTAAGATATGCCTTGATCATCAAGCCAAAATAACTGAAGTAGGATATATTTCTTTCCAAAAAGATAAATATCCTAAGTAATTTTCCAAAAGATATAAAAATATCAATCGAAAAACATATCAGAGCTGGTCTGCTGTTTCCCCTTGCTGGTACCTGTACAGAACCACTTCATCTTGTTTCTGAGAATTAAAGTTCAACAGTCTGTTTTCTTGCAACAATGGCTTTCAACCTTTTTGAGGAATCAAACCATTTACACAACACTTGAAGGATTTCGACATAGGTATATACACATACAATACAAGAGAAACAATTCTAGCCAATCATTGAGGGAAAAGTATAAAAGCCATATCACCAAAACCTACTAGACCTATGACACAATAATGACCTAAATCTTAACTAAACCTAAAAGGACTCTTAATCTACAAAAAGACTCACGACACAGGGGTTTTGTGAAGATATCTGCAATTTGATCCTCACTTTTACAGAACAACATCTCCACCAAACCTTTCTCAACATTGTCTCTTAAAAAATGGTGTCTAATTTCAATGTGTTTGGTTTTGGAGTGCTGAACTAGGTTCTTAGAAATGTTTATAGCACTTGTGTTTATAGCACTGTTGTATACAACACCAAAGTCTTTCGGCTGGTTCCTTATGCACAACAGTTGAGAACAGCATGAAGCTGCAACAATGTATTCCGATTCAGCTGTAGATAAGGCCACTGAATTCTGCTTCTTAGAACCCCAAGATATTAGACAAGAGCCAAGAAAATGGATGTGCGCTTTCTATCGACAAGGAAACTAGCATAATCTGCATCTGTGTACCCAATAAGATCAATTGAACTACCTTTAGGGTACCACAAGCACAGATCTGCTGTTCCCACAAGATACCTAAGTATCCTTCTAACAGCCTTCAAGTGAGATTCCTTTGGATTGCTTTGAAACCTAGCACACAAGCCAACAGAAAACACAATATCAGGTCTACTAGCTGTTAGATAAAGTAGGGACCCAATCATCCCTCTATATAGTGAAGCTTCAACATCTATTCCCCTCAAATCAGCATCAAGTTTTGTAGATGTAGGAATAGGTGTATCATAAGCCTTGCTGTTCTCCATGCCAAACTTTTTCAGCAACTCTTTCAAGTACTTTTACTGATGGATAATGATCCCATCAGCTTTTTGCTTAATCTGCAAGCCAAGGAAGAATCCTAATTCTCCCATCATGCTCATTTCAAATTCACTCTGCACAAGATTATCAAACTCATCACATAGAACCTGATTAGTAGCACCAAATAAAATATCATCAACATAATTTTGTACTACAATCAAGTGGTTCCCCATGCTTCCGATAAACAATGTCTTGTCTACTGTTCCCCTTTTGTAATCATTCTTCATTAAGAAATTGGACAGTCTTTCATACCAAGCCCTTGGTGCTTGCTTCAATCCATACAAGGCTTTGTCCAGCTTGTAAACATGTTGGGGGAACAGTTTGTCCTCAAAACCAGGAGGCTGCTCGACATATACCTCTTCTTTTAAATATCCATTCAAGAAGCCAGTCTTCACATCCATCTGAAACAACTTCATATTCATGTGAGCAGCATAAGCAATCAATATTCTAATAGCCTCTAATCTAGCTACAGTGCAAAGGTTTCATCATAATCTATCCCTTTTTGTTGATTGTAACCTTGCACAACTAGCCTTGCTTTATTTCAGACTATGGTACCAAGGTCATCCAATTTGTTTCCGAAGACCCACATTTTGTACCAATGACTGACCTCTCCTTAGATCTAGGTACAAGATGCCAAACTTGATTCCTTTTGAACTGATTCAACTCATCTTGCATTGTTAGAACCCAATCAGGATCAGTTAAGGCCATTTTGTAATCAATTGGCTCTACACTAGACAGGAATGAATAGAAAGCACAAAAGTTTTGGTAAACACTTCTTGTTTGAATCCCTTTATTAATGTTACTGATAATTTGATCAGGGGGATGAGAAGAAGTATACTTAAAACTTTTTGTAGTAAAATCATTTTGTGCTTTCTGATTTGTTTGGGAACCAGCAGGATCATGAGTCTCTTCCTCTTCAGAGGAACCAAAAGGATTCTCATTCGTGATGTTTCCCCTTACCTCTCTTACCTCAAGTTCAAGAGTTGTTTCATTGTTATCCGTCTGATCGTCTGTTCCCCCTGAACTTCTTACCTGTCTATCACTTAGGGAACCATCAGGTCCTGGTTCCCTATTTGTATCCTCTTCATCTTCTTCTCTAGGCTCTCCACCATCATTATTTGGTGGACTAGTGGGTGAGCCTAGATTATCTTGCTCTTCATTTAGAGAACCAGCAGCATGGTTCCCAGTGAACTCCATGAGTCCAATAACCTCATCAGGTTCAACCTGTGCAATCTCAGAAGACATGTTAAACTCATCAAAAACAACATGGACACTCTCCTCAACACATTAAGTTTTCTTGTTAAAAACTTTATATGCTTTACTTTGAGCAGAATATCCGAGAAAGATTCCCTCATCACTCCTAGGGTCAAATTTATCAAGCTGGTTCTTCCCATTATTATGTACATAGCATTTGCATCCAAAGACACGAAAGTATGCAATATTGGGTTTTCTACCCTTTAGAAGTTCATAAAGAGTTTTCTTCCGTTTAGGTCTTATGAGGCCTCTATTTAGTATGTAGCAAGCAGTGTCAATAGCTTCACCCCAGAAACTCTTAGGGAGACCACTCTCAATAAGCATTGTTCTGGCCATCTCCTCAAGAGTTCTATTCTTTCTTTCAATAACACCATTTTGCTGAGGTGTTCTAGGGGCTGAGAAGTTGTGACTAATACCATGTTCCCTACAATAACCAATAAAGTCAGCATTCTTAAATTCAGTACCATGGTCTGATCTTACCGAGACCAGCTTGTGGGAAAGCTGGTTCTCCACCTGTTTTACCAAAGTAACCCACTCATCAAAGGTTTCATCCTTTGAGTGGAGCATTATCACCCAAGTGTACCTGGAATAATCATCAACAATAACACAGACATATCTATGACCTCTTCGACTTTGAACTCTCATGGGACCACACAAATCAATGTGTAAAAGTTCGAAGGGTCTGCTGGTACTCAAAACAGTTTTAGGCTTAAAAGAGATTTTGACCTGTTTCCCCTTGACACACTCTGAACAAACTTTATCTGCCTCATACTTGATGTTAGGAAGTCCTACTACCAAGTCTTGAGACTTAAGTTTATTTAGTAATGTCAAGCTTGCATGTCCACATCTCTTATGCCAAATCCATTGGTTATCATCTGAAATAGCTCTCAAACAGACATACTTATCTTGAGGAATTTGATCCGGGAATGTAATGTAAACATCATGTCTCCTGGTTCCCTCACATATAAGTTCACCTGTTTGTGAGTTAACTATATGACATAGGTTGGCTTGAAACTCAACTCTATTACCTTTGTCACATAGTTAACATAATATACACCATCAATTGCATTCGAAAGTGTCTTACCTACCTTACCTAAACCAGTGATGGTTCCCTTGCTGTTATCTCCAAAGGTGACACCTCCTTCATCAAAGGCTACTAGTGAGAGAAATTGCTCTTTATCTCCGGACATATATCTTGAGCATCCACTGTCCAAATACCAATAGGTACTTTTCTTCACTTTAGCCTGCAAGAACAAATCAAACATTAGATTTAGGAACCCAAACTCTCTTGGGTCCCTTTTCCACGACATTTGCATCTGGTTGGTCTTTTCTTTTCCAAACCAACTTCACATGTTTATTGTTCTTATTCACACTATGTCTTCTAGCAGGACATTCATGAATCTTATGTCCATTCATACCACAATGATAACAAACATGCATGTCCTTAGACATAACATACTTACCTCTTTGAAATTCCTTGATCCATGTGGTTTCCTTCGGAGACCAGTTAGTCCTGGTTCCTCGTCTGTTATAACCAAGACCAACTTTCCCTTGGTTACCTCGTTTTGATGTCAATTTACTTAATGTTTCCTGTGCAGTCAGTAGTTTACTCACATGTCTATGACTCTCATGTAGTTCCTTCTCTCTTGCTTCAAAATTCTCAATTAACAACTCATTCTTTTCTTTTAAAATAACAATATCACTTTTTAAAGATTCAAGTGGCAAGTTGAGATTCAAGATCATATTATCCATAGACATGTCAGTAATCACTGGCTGCTTACCCTTTTTCAATGCATAGATCTCAACATGTAGGTCACATATCTTTCCATCATATTCATCTATCAACTCACTGATTTCTTCGTTGGTACCTGCTGGGGGAACAGTATAATGTGCAGCTTTGAGTAAAGCGTTCTCTTTGTAAAGATCTTCTAAGTCGCTAGCCATTATTTTAAAGGCTTTCAACAAAGAAGTCCTGCTACAAAAGGTTGCTTTTCCTCTAGCTGCTGAAAAATCAAGAGACTCACTATAGGTTGATAAGTCTCTGGGGAGAAAGGAGGTCAGATCTTCTTCACCAACAACCGGATAGTTTGGTTTAGAAGATCTAGCCTTTTCAGGTTCCACCTTGCACTTGTCCAATTCAACCTCAAGCTCCGCCACTTGATCTTTTAACTCATGGCAAACTTATTCAAGGTGATCACAATTGGCAATAGCAACTTAACATTCAGTATGTTTTTCTTTAAGTTCTCTTTTGCCAGTTATGTAAGTTTCACCCAGTTTATAGCATTCATCTAATAAAGAGTCTATACAAGCAAGCATATTATCTTTATCATACTCATGCATATCCTGCCTAACTTGTTCTAAGTTTACCTTTTGTTCATGCAGCACATCCTTCTTGGCCATCAAACATTTTTCGAATGTGCTGGTTCCCCCTCTAGTTCCGGAATCAGTGCTGTTTCCCTTGATGCTTGCAAAGGCAGTCATGCAAACTCTAGGGTTAGGTGATTCTTCATCCTCATCAGATCTTGAGTCAGAATCACCCCACATTGATGCTATCATAGCATTCTTGAAAGCTCGCTTTTCTTCAGACTTGGATTGTTTGTCCTTCCACTTAGGACAATCTCTGATTAGATGTCCCTTCTCTCCACACTTGAAGCACCCTACAGAAGATGAGTTAGTCTTTTTGAAATTCTTACGTTTGAAGTTCTTCCTCTGAACTTGGAGTGTTCTTTCAAACCTTTTGGCAATCATGCCAATCTCATCTTCATCCTCTTCTACTGTTCCCTTAAGGACTATGCCTCTAGCTAGCTGGTTCCTTCTCAGACTTTGATTCAATCAATAATTCATAAGTCATAAGGGAACCAATCAGCTGTTCCAAAGACAAAGTAGACAAGTCCTTGGCTTCATAGATAGCAGTAATCTTGGCTTTCCAAGCATCTGTTAAACTGTGCAATACTTTTCTCACAAGATCCTCATCAGAAAACTTTTGCCAAGGGAGCTAAGATCATTGATTATTGTCATGAATCTGCGAAAACAGTCATTGATCTTTTCACCCTTGTTCATTGCAAAAAATTCATATTTAGACATAAGTAAATCAATTTTGGATCTTTTTACCTCGATGGTTCCCTCATAAGCAAGTTCAAGAGTATCCCAAATCTCTTTTGCACTACTGCATCTAGAGATTTGGTTGTACTCTATCTCACCTATGGCTTGTTGTAATATGGACATTGCTTTTGCATTCTTCTCAAGCAACTTCTAATCAGCAGTTACTAATTCACTGTCTTTCTTTGGAGTCATGTTCCCTTCAAAATCAGTCTTCATGATTGTGTTTGGACCATTTTTTACTACAAGCCAACACTCATAGTCAATCCCCATGATCACATTCTTGATCCTGTTTTTCCACCATGCATAATTACTTCCATTGAACTTTGGTGTCTTGCTATCATAACCAATGACACTTAACTCTTGAGTACTCATACTTGACTTCTCTAGATGTTACTCTTGCAAGAAGCCTTGGCTCTGATACCAATTGAAGGTTTTATGATACTCAAGAGGGGGGGTGAATTGAGTATCCTGTTCTCTAAACTAATTTTTCTTCCTTTTCAGACTTAGTATGAGGAACCAGTTGGGCTGGTTCCTGTATGCAGCAAAATATAAACAAAACAATAAAGGACACACAAAGTTTAACGAGGTTCACCCAACTCTGGGCTACGTCCTCCTAATCTATGTTCTTTTATTAATCTACTCCGAAAATCAAAGAACACACTCACCCTGTTGTTTCCTTACCCCGGGAACCAGCACACCCCACACTCAACTCTGAATGTGCACTCGACTCACACTCGTAAGTCCAACTCGTGTTTGAACTCACAAACACTCACCAGGCCTTCAACCCCTCTGTTGAATGGCTTCACAATATCAACTTTTCTCTCTTTTAATTTACTTCTAGAAAGCTAATAAGAGTAGTTTGTATGCTCGACTAATGCTCTTGTGTATGACTCAAAGTAGGGTTTTAAGCTTTTGTGTTTTCTCTCAAAAATATGCTTTTTCAATCCGTGGAGTGATCTATGGAATTTGAAAGTATGGATGAGTATATATAAGCTTGTTAACCTAAATTTTAGTTTCCTTAAATCTCTCTACTTGCCGAGCAAGGCAAGATGGGATTTAAGGAAAGTATTTATCTTGTTCGATTTGATCATAAAGATAGAATCGAACAAGATAGATACTCCTAGGTTTAAGGTAACAAATATATTCTCATCTATATTTCCAGCTGGAAAACATATTTTCAAAATACATTTTTTACAAAATATTTTAGAAAAATTCTTTTTCAAACCGCAGCCATATTCCACTCAGGGACACAGCTGGTTCCCCAGCCAGTTTCCCTAAATGAGTATGTTATGAATTCTGTTCCAATCTTGTACCAAAATTCATACCATAACTCAACACATATAAGCAATTCAAACCATAACAAATAAGTCATACTACAGAGCATATTACATGAATTCCTAGATCAAATATTTGAGAAGTATTTCTTCTATTCTTCATGTAATCTTCAAGACCTTGAATCTTCCTTTGAATACTTCAATTTAAGCACAACCTCTTTCTTCGAATGACTTCGAAAGGCTTCACACTTCAAGTCTTGGAATCAACCTTATTACTGCACATGTAACATGGTTAAGATGCAATAAAAGGTATATGACTGTTTTTTAGTGTACAATCAAGGAAACAACTCCTACTGGTTCTGCACCAGTATATGAACTTTGTGTTTATTCAGCTATTCCTTGTAGTAAAACAAGTTAGTTTCAATATATACACAATAAGTATTATCTTGTCTGGGGAAACAGGTATCCTATATCAATTGGTTCCCCAAACCAACGATTTTCACAATTAAGTGTCCTGTTCCCTGTATTGGTTTGTCATCACTCAAAACCTAAGGAACTCAACATGCTCCTTTCTGCTTACTCCTTTTTTCCTTCTTATGATTGCTTTAATTCACAACTTGAAAACAAACAATACAACAATGAGTTAATAAAGGCAATGGAAGAGCACGAAAAGAAAACTTCCGTCATATAGCAAACTGAAAAGGTAGACATCTCCGACAACGACACGCCGCGGGAGATACAGATTGGTCTGACATTGAGTCCGCAAGAAAGGGATGAATTGGTTGCAACACTGAAAGAGTTTCGGGATGTTTTTGCTTGGTCCTACGAAGACATGCCAGGGATTGATTCAGACATCGCACAACACAGAATTCCACTTATAGAGTGGGCTAAACCAGTCAAACAAAAGCTCCGTCGCATGAAACCGGATGTTACCCTTAACATTCGGTAGGAATTCATTAAACAACACAATGTAGGCTTCATTAAGGTCGTCCATTTCCCTCAATGGATAGCAAATGTGGTTCCAGTACCTAAGAAAGACGGGCAAGTTCGAATGTGTGTAGATTTCTGTTACTTAAACAAAGAAAGTCCGAAAGACGACTTCCCTCTACCACACATAGAAGTTCTCGTAGACAACACAACAGATCATGCCTTCCTCTCATTCATGGATGGGTATGCAGGGTATAATCAAGTCAAAATGGCAGAAGAAGACATGGAAAAGACAACCTTCACCACTCTATAGGGGCTATATGCTACACTGTGATTCCTTTTGGTCTAAAAAATGTAGGCGCCACATACCAACGGGCTTCTACTGCTCTATTTCCTGACATGATACACAAAGAAGTAGAGGTCTATGTCAACGATATGATCGTTAAGTCAAAAGACCGCGAAGGACATACCCTTGCACTAAGGAAGTTCTTCCAGAGGCTCTAACTGTTCAACATGCGTCTTAATCCACAAAAATGCGCATTCAGGGTCACTTCAGGCAAGCTCTTAGGTTTTATCATCAACTCTCGAGGCATCGAGATCGATCCAACAAAGATCCGAGGGTTCTTGGGTCGGCTCCAGTACTTCAGCAGGTTTATATCTAAGCTCACAATGGTCTGTGAACCCATCTTCAAGAAACTGAAGAAAGGTGCACCTAAGAAATGGGATGATAGTTGCCAACAAGCTTTCGACAGGATCAAGGAATATCTCACCAATCCTTCTGTGCTAGCTCCTGCTCGCCCTGTGCATCCATTACGGCTCTATCTTACGGCCACAAGCACTGTCGTTGGAGCAATTCTCGCTTAAGAAATCGACAGCAAGGAAAGTGCAATCTACTACCTCAGCAAGAAGCTCCTTCCATACAAGGAACGATACTCTGCCCTAGATAAATTATGCTTGGCTTTAGTGTGGGCATCGTGAAAGCTTCGACATTACTTGCTCACACATACCGTACTCATTGTATGCAAAGGGGATCCTCTTAAATACCACTTTGAAAAGCCAGCAGTCAACGGATGTATGTCTAGATGGATGGTTATGCTTGCCGAATTTGTCCTTAAGTTCGTGCCTCAAAAAGCCATCAAAGGTAGTATTGTCTCCGAGTTCTTAGCAGACTCTCCAGACGAGGTCCTTCCTGAGGACTTTGACTTTCCAAATGAAGAGCTTATGATGACCGAGGAAGACAGTTGGTCGTTATACTTCGATGGCGCATCTAATCAAAAGGGATGTGGGATTGGAGTGCTTCAAATATCACCACAAGAGGAGCACACCTCAATTTTCGTCAAGCTCGACTTCGACGTCACTAACAATGCTGCAGAGTACGAAGCATGTATTCTAGGTCTGCAAGCTACCATTGCGCTAGCTACGGGTATATGGTGATTCCTCACACATCATAAACAAGATTTCAGGCCAATGGAAGGTACGAAGTGAAAGCCTTGCTCCGTATCAGTCCTATCTTGAGAACATTGGATCCCAGGTAGACGAAGTTAAATACACCTACCTACGACGTGAAAATCATCAATTTGCAGATGCACTACCAAAACTCACATCCATGGTGCGAATTCCGAGTTCAGTGGTCCAAATGCCCCTAGTCATTGAGCGGAGACAAGAACCAACATACATCTGCACTTTAGACGAAACAAATGAGGTGCCCAACCTCGATCCAGAAGAGCCATAGTACAAAGACATCAAGGACTACCTAGAAACTGGCGAATACCCTTCTAGTGCAACAAAAGAGCAACAAAGGGCTCTGAGGCGTCTCGCATCTCAGTACGTACTTCAAGGCGGAGAACTCTACAAACGCCACTACAATGGTCTCCACCTACTCTGCATCGCTCAACAAGTAGGCAAAACAGTCATGGAGCACGTCCATGACGGAATCTGTGGCACCCACATGAATAGCAGGCTCCTGGCCTCTAAGATCATCAAATTGGGGTATTATTAGACCACCATGGAAAGGGATTGCATGCAATACGTTCGTACGTGCGACACCTGCCAAAAATACTCTAATGCACAACATGTTCCTCCGTCTCTCCTATCCACTTTTGTCTCTCCATGGCCTTTCTCTACATGGGGAATAGACATAATAGGGAAGATTACGCCACCCGGGCAAGGAGGTCATGAATTCATACTTGTGGCCATAGACTACTTCACAAAGTGGGTCGAAGTAGCGTCATATGCTAAGCTCCAAGCTAAGCACGTGGCAAAATTCATAGAAAACAACATCATCTGTCGCTATGGGGTCCCTCATGAAATCATTAGTGACAACAGCACCCACTTTCAAGCCAAGTGTGCGGATCTGATTGCCAAATATAGGATTCAGCACCACAAGTCTTCACCATACAGGCCACAAGCCAATGGGACAGTCGAAGCAGCTAACAAAAATCTCAAAACAATTACCTCCAAGATGACGGAGAATTATCGAGATTGGCCGCAAAAGCTACACTTCGCTCTATGGGGTTACAGGACCTCTATTTGCACTTCAACGTGAGCTACTCTTTTCTCACTGGTCTATGGTGCCGAAGTTGTTCAATTAGTAGAACTAGAGATCCCGTCTCGACGCATCATCCTAGAAAGCAAACTCCCATAAGCAGAATGGGTAAGGGCAAGATTCGACGAGTTAGCTTTGCTCGACGAAAAACGGCTAGGAGCCTTGCATCATGTGCAAGCATACCAAAAGAGGGTCGAACGGTACTTCAACCAGCGAGTCAAATCACGAGGCATCAAAGAAGGTAATTTGGTTCTTAAAGCACTTCGCAAAACAGTCCTAGATACTCGAGGCAAGTTTCATCCTAATTGGGCAGGTCCTTACATTGTCAAAAAGATCTTACCAAAAGGGGCAGTTCAACTAATGGACACAAATGGTGATAATTTCTACAGCCTCACCAACTTAGACCAGCTTAAGAAATACTACGTCTAAGGCATACACGCGCCCCGCATCTCAACAATACAATAAAAACCAAGCATCAGAACTACGGATGGCCTGATTCCTTAGGGATACGTAGGCAGCCTCGCCCTGGGGCTCGGCCACAATAACAAGTGTCATACTTGTTTTGGGATTATCAAGTGAATATTGGTCAAGCGACAATTGGATGAAATTTTCTTTAACATGCACAAAATAAAAATAGTGTTATAAAAAGCAATGCAAGTTTGTAATTTATTACTACTTGTAATTAAAATCGAGCAATTACAATATAAAAGGAAACTTCAAGTTCCAAGTTCACTTATTACATGCAAAAGCGGCTCGTAGGCCATTCACTTTATTAACCCATTAATAAAACAAACATTAAATTAAACAAGAGTTGTGAAAAATAGCAATCACACCTTCCTCTCCTCTTCTTGCTTCTTGGCATCATCTTTCTTTGCACCCGAGCTCTCACCTTTAGGCTTCCTCACCCATTTGCGTCTCTTGGGTCTATCTTCCACAGCAGCCTTTCCTTTTCCTTTAGCATCCCCTCCGATTATCTCTATAGGCCCAAGACTTCTTTCAGCAACATTTGAGTCAATCCTCAAAGGAGGAAGTCTTTCAAGCCTACTCCAAACGGGCACCTTCTTGGGACCAAGTCTATCTTTAGCAGAAATAGCTCTAGACTTAGCAGTAGGGGTCTCAGTAGAGTCACAGTCCAGTCTCTTACTCTTGTAATGGTCCTTCTGCTCCGCACGTCTTGCCTCAACACGGCTCATCACATTAGTGGCATTCATCCAGACACGGTAATGAGCAGAAATCTTGTGGTCACCTCGAGAAAGCGGGGTCACCTCAAGTGTAGAATGGGATTCCTAGTACTTCTCCCACTCTATGGCATTGCCCGAATGCAAACGCTTGTCCTCAGGACGAACCGTGTCAACAATGGGAATGAGCTGAACTTTCCCGAATTGTCTCATCACCCTTGAAGGGAAATAAAAGGTCAACGCAGTACGCAGTCAAGCTAGCCATGCGCACATATCAAGACAAGCGAGTATGCACCATACTCCTTGTTGGATCTACTGAACGTTACAAGAAGGGGGGTGAATTGTAACTTAAGGGAATTTAAGCTTTTAGCGGAATTAAAAACTTATCAAGCTAGAAACACGAGATGCAAGTTTCTCAAACACAGAAACTCTCCTTGACAACTCGTCAAGAGATAAAACTGTGACCTGATACCACACAGGATTTCTTCTTATATTTATTTCAGATACCACACCTAATACAATCTAAGGACTCTTCCAAGTTCCTCTCGAACTTCGAAAGCCTCTCAATCAACCCCTCTGTTGATCGAGCACTCAACTCTTGCAAGCTCTCCTCTCTTACAAGCCTCTCTGGATTTTCTCTCAACCCAAAGCCCCTTTGAGATACAACACTCAAAGTCCTCTTCAAGTAATAACTCTACTTGAAGCAATTACAACTCGATTGTAAGCTAAACTGATTTGGCACTTGTGTGTTAGAATGACTCAATTTCTTTAGTTTGCTCAAGTGTATCTAAAACGAATTATCTTTTCTGTATTTATAGAATAGGTTTTGTGCGTGAGAACCAAGCAGTATGTCCACTATGCATTACTTCCTACAATGTAGGAGATAGTGCCTTAGTGGAACTTGACATGCAAGTCCATATCACACGTTCTCAATGCATCGTATAGTTTTATAGCCGTTCCTTAAATTTCTCAACTGATTTTGCTTGTTAATAACGTTTACTGCTTCCTTAATTATCTCAAAAACCGTTGAAATATATTTTACTCGAAACCTTTTTCTTAATTCGTTTTATCATGTTATAAGATATAAAAACTTTATTTAATAAATCAATTTTAACAAGATAAAACTGGTAAAATATCAAAAAGATTTTATTCTGAAAACTTAAGTTATTAAGTTTTATTTATTTAATTCCTAAAGCATCTTTTAAATATTAACCTTAATTTATATCTATTAATAAAATCAATTTATTAGCTTCGATTATATATCTTATTTATTGAGTCAGACTTTCACACATTAATGCCAAATTTACAATAAACCTAACATATAAAACCCTAAGTTTATTATACCCTGATGACATCCACCAGTAGATCTCGAGCCTTAAGTTTCTTCAAGGGACTCGAGTTCCTTGCTACTGAGTTTCTTCCTTGAACTCTTTAAGTCTTCAAAGCCACAGGAACTCCCTTTCCACTCCATGGATGATCCTTACTCCGTTAAGGCTTTAAAACTTATTTCCTGAAAATCACATATCTAACACACACATATCATATACACACACATGAGTTTGCTTTTTGTTTGTTGCCCATTCATCAAAACTAGGGTTCAACAATATTCCCCCTTTTTGATGAATGACAAACAGGCAAACTCTATAACCAATTTTATTCCAGTA
This sequence comes from Bassia scoparia, assembly GCA_008642245.1. NCBI lineage: Eukaryota > Viridiplantae > Streptophyta > Magnoliopsida > Caryophyllales > Amaranthaceae > Bassia > Bassia scoparia. Next base: position 321 of record SNQN01003371.1, on the reverse strand, counting down.
TACATAGTAGATGTGTTAGTTTAATTTTTACCATTTTAGTGCAGGACATATAAAGTAAAAATTTGCTGAAAATTTAATTACCTTATAAGTACTCATATCATTTTATCATGCAACTTGATCATCATCAACTGACTAAGGGTTTGCTCTTTCTTCCCCCTTTTGGCTTTCATCAAAAAGACAGACACAAATATAGATATCTCATAGCACAACACCAATAGATATTATATTGGTAATACCTTTTCGATACATATGCAATCAAATATGCAGATAGTTCAATCACAAGCATATATATATATATATATAAATATAATAGATTAAGAT
>SNQN01003370.1:29023-58668 GCA_008642245.1 Bassia scoparia | reverse complement strand
ACGACTTTTAAAAAAATACGAACCAACCTACATAAAATCAAATTATTTTTTTTAAAAATCTAATTATTCATATAATGTTTCATATCAAAGTCCAAGATCATGCGACAACTATACGAGCGAATGAGCGATACTCTAGTCATGAATTGATACCACATGGACCATGGAGTGGATGAAACTATGATCGATATTCATATTATGTCTTCGCACACATTTGTTTATAAAACTTGTCATGGTTGATTTTGTTATCTGTTGATCTGAAAATTTCTTCATTCTTAAAATATCTACATTTTTTTAATATCTATTAAAAACTTTGATTCTTAAAATAAAGAAATTTATTAATTTTTTTGAAACTTTTAATTAAAATAAGTTAGGTCTTTTCAAATTTCTCAATTTACGTGTAAAGTGCGTTTTAATAGGCGAATTTGCGGTGAGAAAATTGTCATGATCAAAGTTTTGGGGTCACTTTCACCCTTAATMGATCAAATTTGAGGTTAGAATCTGCATAAAATAAATTAAAATAAAATCCGACTTTGCTTCAATTTGCTTCCATGAACTAAGGGTAGGTTTAATCCGACTTTGCGTTCTAATTAAAATAGGTTTTCAAATAATTTTTTCAAATCAATCTAAAAATATTTTTTGAATTACTTTATTCAAAATTTAACCTTCATCACTTCACCCAATCTATTTATCCAAAAAAAATGTATTCACATTTCCTCTTTTGACCTAATTTAGTCAACTATTTTATTTAATTTGCTCAACTATTAAAAAAACAGAGGGAATATAATTTTAGACCAATTTGTAACAAAATCTTAGTTGACCATTTTATACATTATGTATTTAATGATATGCTTGAGTGCGAGGGCTGCCAGGGACATCCAGTGCATTGACAAAAATTGTCAATTCAATGGCATTTTGGTAAATAAATGGAAGTCAATCCAATGACATTTTGGTCAATAAATGGAATATTTTATTTACAATTTTGCCATTTATCCTTTTCTTTTTTGATTTTATTTACCAAAATGCCATTGAATTTCCAATTTTTGTCAATCCACTTGATTGACTAGGAATTTTTCCTTGAGTAGTGCTTGAGTAGAGCTGTAAATTCAATAGCACAATACTTGTAGCAAAATGGTTGTTAACCCCTTGTACTTGTAGCACAATACGATGAATTTTTGCGATGGATGTTGTTAGGGGCTTACAATTACCAACGACAGACAGAAAATCAAACAGAAAATTCACCAGATAACACGAATCATCATCTCTGATTCTTTACAAGTTAAGTAAAACAGCAACAGCGAGCCAAAACAGGCATGTTCAGTTGATGGCTAGCGGCTACTACTGTGTTACAATCGGTTCCAGTTTGGTCTTCTTTGAGCTTGGATCTGTATCTTTCAGTAAGAACGTCTCTTTAAATTCAACTTCCACGATCACAGTGTCATCTACTAAGAAGCTGTTCGTGGCATTATATACATCACTGATTGAAAGGAAGGATCTATATCCCCAACAAGTTGATTTCGAATGGAACCAACCTCGAACTGCAGTAATTTTTTTGCATAGACAAAGATTCATCAAATCAATTATTATGTTGTTCTGACGATCTATAATAAGAAGCAAAGCATGCCAGAATCAGCAATTCAATAAGTTCTTACCAATGCGCTTGTGGTGTGCTCCTTCGCCTTGATTATTAACACGAAGACAGAACTTAGTGTAAAGATTGCTGCCATGAGTTAGCTTATTGGCATCCATCAGCTCTAGATACAGCGACAGATATTTCCCTTTGCTCTGCCTATGCCCTCTTGGATATATATACAATTTCCTGCACATCATCAGAAGATTGTGCATTATTGGTGCAGTTGTTAAAAAACAATGGAGATAAGTTTCGTTTTCCTCGATGAATTATAAAAACTACTCAAACTCGGTCTAAAAAACCGATACATACCAGGACCATTCACCAAAAATGAAGACAGGAGAATACGTTTTTGTTGTGTTATTCAAATCAGAGTAGTTTTCAATTTTCCATGTGTAGATCCTATTAGATTTTGAATCCAGAAGTGACATAGTAGATCTATTTAGAGTAATCCCGCCATCCCTGACAAGAACCTCCGCACCAAAAATACAGCAATCGTTAACCAAAAATCCACGAGAAGCATTGGTGAAAGTTTCGAGAGGCATTAGTTTAGCAACTCCCCCTGTTGTCTTCAAAGCTTGGAAACGCTTGTCATCTAGATCTGATCAATTGAGACAAATTATTCATTTGATACAGACTTACAATAATCCTAGCTCCGTTTCAAATTAAAAGCAACAAAGGGGTATTATTTGCAAGACATAAAAAATATATATTCGCTGGTTGCATTTAATTTGAAACTGAAGTAGTACGAGTTTATGCTCTCTTTTCCTTTGAGTCAAGCCAAGGAAATGATACCTATGAACGCAAGATAATTGTTCCTAATTTGATCATAGATGAAAAACCTAAGTGCTGCAGTAACAGAAGAGTCCGACTCAAGTCTGTCAACCAGTGCCACATAAAGCGAGAGGTGATCTTCTCCGTCTTCTTCCTCGTTTCCATTGGGATAGACAAACAACTTCCTGCACCCAAGTATAATCAGAAGAGATTTCACCAATGCACGCGGATAAAAAATGAATAGTATGCTATGACTCGACTCACCAAGTATAGCCACCCGCCTTGAATTCTGTTGAGCTGATGTAATCTCTTGTGCGGTCTAATAGTAGATCTTTCAGCAAGGAGAATGAGTCAACTTTCAGAATGCAATGTTCAGGCGGTTCATCCCTCACTAGTCGCACAACTCCTACACACAAACATTTTCAATACGACTGAAATCATGTTATCTCTTTTCAATAATTGATCATCAAGCATAACATACACTCCGTATCTAGAACCTGAACTAGATCAAATACTAGTTTACCGAGTTAAGCTAACGTTCAGGACCTGTTACTTTTTTTTTGTTTCCCCACAACCTGAGGTAAGGTTTGAGGTTTCCAGCCATTTAACTCATCGTTAACCTATACCAGACTAATCATGGATTGATTGATGGATGACTTCCCGAAATAATCATTTTTTGTTCATGTTAGCCGACACTACTTATGAGACTAAGACTTTGATCGATTGATTGGTAAAAAACAAAATTAAAAGAGAAAAAGGCAAATATCAAAGCAAATACAGGCATACAACAGCAATCAAAAGTTGAAGAGACTGATGACGAATATCAATTATAAATTTATAATCAAACTCTACATAAGTAGAATTACAGCAATAATCATAAAATTCATCATATACAACAAGGAACAATACAATATAACAGGAAATTCAACACTGTATAAACCCAAATTCAAATTTTGAAGAAGCCCCAAATAATATTGTTTCTGTGACAAAGCGAGTGATTGTTAAAAAACCTAAATTTTAATTTAGAATTTCCACTTTTTTTAAGGAACCCTAATCTGATATTAAGCATACAACATATATTTATATATATAGTTTGCAGATAATTAAGTACCAAGATACGACTATCATGAGGAAAATTGAAAGGTAAGTGTAAAACAAAGTAAGGATGAAATCATAGATACCACTTGAATCATATGATACGTGTTTGAATGACGGTGACGATGACATTGCCACTATCTCCGTTGAACAATTTCCCTTTTTTTTTTTTTTTTTGTTTCTAATGAATGAATTAATAATCTTTGTTCTTGCAAGTAGGGGTGTTATTTCGGGTTATTTAGAGAAATTTGGGTTAGTCTAAACAGATTCAGTTCGTTTGGTAATTTAGAGAAATTTGGGTTAGTCTAATTTATGTGGCTGGTCGAAACAATTTGCTTCTTTGTTTTGGAGACAGGTTAGTCTTTAAAGGGCAGTACGAAATTAGTTCAATCCAAAGTGATTCGGGATTGTGTGGGTTAACGCCAACGAATGATTTGTAATTTAGATATCTTCAGTTATATTGATTATGTTTTGGGCCTTTTGGCATCAATGCTTTATTTTTTTGATCGGTTTAATTTGTGTCTTCATCTGAGGTCTTATCAAATTTCTCAATTTACGTGTAAAGTGCGTTCTAATTAGTGATGGCAACGGACCGGACTCGGAGCGGATTATGCATAATCCGACTCCGACCCTACAGGAAGTCGGATTATAAATCAGCATCCGACTCCGACTCCGAGATCCGAATCCGAGAATCCGACTCCGACTCCGATTTTTAAATCCGAGATCCGACTCCGACTTCGATCCGACTTGAATTCGAGTTTTTCTCCCTTATATATATATATTTTTAAAAAATTCTCTACTTTTAAGTGTATTTTTTGTTTTTTTCCTATTAATTTTCTTATATTTACTTTTTTTATATGAAATAAAGTTTTTGACTATACATTATACATAAGTAGCCTAATAAATATAAAAATTAAATGATAATAATTGTATGAATGTCGGAGTCGGATTATATAGTCGGATTTTTTGTGAGATCCGACTCCGACCCTTCTCCAACTCGGAGTCGGATTTTTTTAACGAAGTCGGAGTCGGACTTTATTTATATCGGATTCGGAGCGGATATTTTCCATCGGATCGGAGCGGATTAGGGTCGGATCCGAATTGAATTGCCATCACTAGTTCTAATAGGCGAATTTGCGGTGAGAAAATTGTCATGATCAAAGTTTTGGGGTCACTTTCACCCTTATATAGAAGACCAATAGAACAACGTCATATGTCTAGGGAAGTCAATGGTTGACTTTTGGTTTTAGGTAGTTTTTCAATACTTTTCCATTCTATTATATTGACTTCCCCTTTTTAATTTTCTTAATAATGCATTTTATTTGTTTTATAACTTAACAAAATGATTTAATAAATTACCATAATATATATCGAAAATTCAGAAAAATAGATTTCAAAAAACATCAGAAAATTAATTTCTTAATTTCTCAAAACACATAACCCCTTGTCATATAATAAAGGAAATTTTGTGAATAACCCCCACAACTTTTCCAGTTTTTGTTAATAACCCCCACAACTTTCTTTTTTTGTAAATAACCCCCACAACTTTGGTCTCGTTATTGAAATCACCCCATTTGAACATGAAAATTTCCAACTTATATTCTAACAAACTCCGTTCAAATGGGGTGATTTCAATAATTAGGCCAAAGTACAATTATTAACCTTAATTTAATGTTTTCTTATAATTTTTATGCAATAATAAATATAAATAATATAATAATAAATAAGGTGAGGATGAGAGGGAAATTTGGGAGGGAAAATAGGAATGGGTGGGATTGCTTTAATATATGTTACTAGTTTTTATGTGCACGCGATGCGTGCTTAGACATGTGAAACTTGTATTTCATTATAAATGATTATAATTGTATGTATCATATTACAATGTTTGTATACCTAATAATTAGCAACAATACAATAATTAGTCTTAAATGTAATTATTTTGTAAGTAAATATGATTTGAAATTCAAAATAATTAGATATATGTTTCAATTCAATTTGGGATAATATTTATTTATTTAATCTTTCATTAATTAAGTCACAAAATTAATGCAATTTTCATTTTTCGTTAAATAATAAGCAAAGGGTAGTTTAGGCATATCAATTCATATATTTTTTTAAAAATCATTAAGGGTATAATGGTCTTTTAAGAGGGGACACCATCTTCCTCCCCCTTCCCTTATATAATAGACATTAGATTCAATCGAAACCCAGCAATCTACACTACACAATCCAAACCTAACTACGACGCGGGAAACCCAGGAGGATATTGACAGGCTTGTCGCGTACCTATCAAAAATACCTATTATAACTAACCTGCAGTTAGTGGTAACAGGATCGTATCCACGAGGAAACAACAACTACTGATTAATTGAATAAAAGCATCTAAACTAGCAAGAAGAATGTTATTTTGTGGTTTAAACTACTTAAAACTAATGACTACGATTAAAAGAAGAGATTAACTATATGCTAAAAGAATCTAGAGCTATGGTTCACTATAGCAGTAATTGACAACAATTTGGCATCAACAATTCATAACATGGCATAATTAAACAGGATTAAAGTTCTCTCGAATCAATTAACCCATAGAACTACTCCTAACCGTATCTCTCGACCTAGGAAAGTCTCATTCTACCTATTGACGTAGATCTTGTATTAAGTTTCAATCGCTAGATCTAGAAACTCGTGACTAATCTAATTACACAATTAAGTCGTGCACTACCTAATTGAATAACATGAAGAACAATCAAATAGGAATTTAATTAAAAAGCCAAGCCATGAATTGCTTCAAACCAATTATAAAACCATCATACTGCTATAGATCCCCAATCGCTCTAGAAATAAAACTACTCACTCATAATTGCATTAGACATCATGATTATAATGTAGAAAAACATAACTAAAACAATTGATAATTCCAAACAATAATATAACCCTAACTCAATTCTAAAACAATAATCAAAAGCATAAATAATTGAAAGCAATAAGAAAACGAATTAAGGAAAGAAATAATTACCAAAAGAGTGATTGCAATTGAAGAATGAATGATTGATTTCTTATTGAAAAGCAAAACTAGGGTTCTACAATACGTAATTGGGAATTCTTCTAAATTGATGATAAACTGAATAATAGAATTCAAAATATCAGAGAATAAAAGATTAAAAGATATCTAACAAAATATGATTTTTCCCTTAAATACTCCCTAAAAAACTAAGATAGAAAAGCTTGCTCTTAATTACAAATATGCCATTACTAAAAACCCAGCAAGGAAAGCCAGATAATCAATAAAAACGAGCCCCAACCGATCGGATTAATGAAAGCCGATCGGTTCGCGACAGGTTCGCGGCAGATTCGCAGGGCTATCTTGCAAAGGCCATAACTCGAGCTCTGGTGGTCCAAATAAGGCGTGCGACCTATCAAATCAAAGCTCTCGAAGTCTAGTTTCCAATGCAGTTGGAATCGCTCCAATCCGACGTACGAAACTTGACTTATGGTCAGAAGAGTGAGCATGTGTCAAAATCGATGCTCTGAAACGATCAATCTCCACATAGCTCTACTCTAACTCCTTGCTACTTCTCCTAAAGCTCCGTAGTGCTCGAAAATGAGTCCAAAATCCATCCAAATCAATGAAAGAAACCTGAAACTCACTTAAACACTGAACAAACAAATTAGTAGCAAAGACGGCCTTAAAAAGGCCAAAAACCATTCAATATAGCAAGAGAATGAGGGGAAAAACCATATATCTATACACTACATCAGATATCGGAGTCGAATATTAGATTTTTTGTTGTTGTTGTTGTTCATGTATCGATGCTAGTATTGGTATCTTTTCATATTCTTATTATTTTTTTTAAGCATGAACAACAACAACAACAAAAGACCTAATTTTCGACTACCCTTTCAAATGACGACAAAAATCTAATAATTTTGGGCACGTTCAATCTAGTAAGTTGAAGAGACCCTATATTTCCTTTTACAACCGATTGAAGAATGTTAGATAACAATCATCTCAATTTTGTTATTTCCTAGTATATTTTATTTAGTTTCCTAAATTAGGGTTGTAGTATATCTTATATTTCCTAAATCATCTCACTATCTTTTTTTGACGGAAGCTCAATATCTTTTTAGTATAAAATACGTATAAAGATGTATATTGCATGTATTTGATTTATTAAATATTTTTGGATTTTATTTTTCATAAATAGTGTAATAGATACTTCCTTCGTAACAAATTAATAGAAACTTTAGCTTAAACACGTTTTTCAAGGGGATAAACAAGCAAATTAGGTAAAATAATTTTAAGACTAGTAACATAAAATACTATTCTTGTTTGTGATAAAATTATTTTACCTAATTTGCTTGTTTACACCCTTAAATCTCTTTCTTGAAAAGTGTGCGCAAACCAAAGTTTTTATTAATTCGTTACGGAGGAATAAGTTAAATTGAAATTTGTAGGGTGATTTGTTTCAAATAAAATCTAAGATGCTAAATTGCACAATTGATGTAAGTTAGGGAGTTGATACGCCAGTTTGGGCAATAAAAGGCTAAAATCAACCGATCGAATTTAAAGCAAAATAAAATTTCAGATCAACAGATAACAAAAATCAACCATGACAAGTTTATAACAAAATGTGTGCGAAGACATAATATCAATCGATCATAGTTTCATCACTCCCATGGTCCATGTGGATATCAATTCATGACTAGAGTAGCGCTCATTCGCTCGTATAGTTGTCGCATGATCTTGGACTTTTGATATGAAACATTATATGAAATAATTAGATTTTTTAAAAAATAATTTGATTTTATGTAGGTTAGTTCGTATTTTTTAAAAAATCGAGCATTTGTTAGGATATTATTTAGTTCTCGTATAAAATTAGATCTTCATTCTTGAAATATCTACATTTTTTTTAATATCTGTTAAAAACTTTGATTCTTAAAATAAATAAATTTATTATTTTTTTTGAAACTTTTAATCCTTAAAAATCTCACCTTCTCTCGCTCATCCCTATTTAAACCCATCTTTTATTCCTTAAAAATTTCACCTTCCCTCTTTCCTCATCAGATCAACCCTAAACTCTGTATTCTCTCTCTTACAGTAGTATTAGTCTATTAGTCTGAACTTTTCTTTTCTGTGTTTCTTTTTCTTAATGATCTATTGAAGTTTGATCTTCGTCTTATACTTGTGTTTGTAATGGTGCATGCTGTTGGGACACTACCTTAGAGGTCTCGAATATCGAGGATGGAACTACGTTACTGAATCGATTTTGCAATGAATAACAGCTTCCTATCAGTGCTTACACCTAAGTAACATCAACACTGATGCAGATAATATTTTTACTTGTAATAATGGTTATATATATCCTTGAGAACAAAATGGATCGGAGAATATGATATGATTGATCACTCACCAAGAGAATTTCGCGATTCTCCTAGTAACTGATATGCTTATATGCCCATCTAATCATCTATATATCATATATGCCATTAGTCCAAGGTTGCTGTTTAAAACCCATGTGAAAGCATAATAAGATCATCAAAGAAAGAAGACCGTGTTTTGATAAACTACTAGATGTACTCGCCAAAGCATAATCCGTAATAAAATTATCAAGTCGATCATAAGCAGAAGTATGTGCTATGTAGTTCTGTTTGATTTACTATGAGAGTTACAGAAGCCGGAATTGTAAATTTGACTTGAAATATATGCTTGAGTTCACTCTCTACTGTAAAATTAAACCTGCCATTCTTGTATATRATGATTAATTCTAAGTAGTGCAAGATTTGGAGCAAAAAACTTTCTTCTGACTCAGGGTAGCAATTCCTGCTTCTGACATTACATTTGTGATGCACTAGACTACTTAAAAAAGCTTAGAATTAACAGTWAGCCACTTGAAGAATCTAAGCAAAATATATAAAACTTGGGATCAGCGGATTTACAGGAATAATCATGAGTTTAATTTTCTCAAGTTTACATCATAATGAAAGCAATAACTTTTAACAGGACGAAGCCAAAACACTTTCATGATTCGCTTGTTGCTTAAAGTCTCACACACTGCTGACTGCTTGCAGAAATAGAAGAAATCTTGGACGCTTGACATAACAGCATATTAGTTCATGGACTTACATCAAATCTTGCTTTATGATTCCAATTTGATCTTCTTCAGAGTTGTATTGGAATCTTTGAGTAAAAACATCGCTTCGATTTTAACTTCCACGATTAAAGTGTCGTTTACTAGGAAGCTTTTTGAAGTGTTGTAAACGTCACTGATTGAAAGGAAGGGTGCATACCCCCAATTATATGATTCTGAATGGAACGACGCGTACACTGCAATTTTATGAGGAAAAAATCAAACAAAATAAGATGATGTTTAGTAAGAACTAAGAAGTGAGACATGTGAAGGGCAGGAGAATGACAGTATGATCTTACTGATTCGGCTTTGGTCTTCTCCTTTGCCTTGATTTTTAACACACAAACAGGCTTTTGTGTACAGATTTTTCCCATGAGATAAGTCATTGGCATTGTCTAGATACAAAAACAATGAAAGATAATTCCCTTTTCCGGCACCAGTCCCTCTCGGATATAGCAACAGTTTCCTACACATGCAACAGGAAAAAATATAGCACTGTGAATACTACTTCAATTTTAAAACAAAAATTGTACCATGATATGAATTGAATTTTCTTATAAACATGAAAAATAAAACCAAAATAATGATTGTAATTTGTAAGTTGATATATGAAACGAAAACGTGATTTTACCAGGACCATTCGCCAAAACAAAAGGTAGGAGAATATAAACGATTGCTCAAATCAGAGAAGTTATTGATTTTCCAAGTGTACATCCTGTCACTGTCTGACTTTAGCAGTGACATTGTAGATCTTTTGATAAGGCCATCCTTGAGAAGAACCTCAGCGCCGAAAACACAGGAATCGTTGATTAGAAATCCATTAGAAACATCAGTAAARGATTCAAGAGGCATCACTTTTGGAAACCCCCATGTAGTCTTCAGAGAATGGAAACACTTGTCCCTTATATCTAAAACAAACCAATGCAACTATGTAAGTATATATATATTAGATACTCGGTAGTTGAAGAACACAATTGAACATACATTAACTTGATAAATGATAACTGTAATTCAAAGTTTCTAACGGACCTTGGACAGCAAGATAATTGTCCCTGATCTGGTCATAGACGAAAAATCGAAGTGCTACATTAACAGATTTGCCAGAATCAAGCTTGTCAACCAACGAAACCGAAAGCGAAAGGTGACCATCTCCACCTTCTTGCTTATTTCCCAAAGGGTAGACATACAACACCCTGAGACAAACCCAATTAATGGCATTACAACTTTACAAGTTTCCAACACCCACATATCAAATTTACATATGCAATATAATCTTGAAATGGTTATGTTACTCACCAAGTATAGCCTCCAGACTTGAAATTTGTTGAGTTAATGTGATCTTCTTCATCGGAATTATAAAAAGTCTCTTGAAGCACAGAAAATGATTCGACTTTCATAATGCAATTTTCAGGAGGTTGTTCTCTTACAAAACGTACAACTCCTGCAAATACACACCGTACCATACAATTATTTCATTTCAACATATCATATAATGGCAGCTTCTTATTTCAATATTTTAGGCTATATTATTAGGCTATACATACCACACATACATATATAGATGCATACAAACATACATGCACACATCAACATACACACACATACAAACATACATACACACATCCACAGATACATCCACACAGACATACATACACTAGCGATGAAGTTAAATAGATAATTATAAAGCAAAATATTTAATTTACTAGAATCAAAATATATCAAAAAAAAAAGGATAATTAATCTTGCATACCATTAGAATCATCTAAAAATGGTCTGCTACGTTTTGAAGGTGAGAGACTCCCTTCCATTGCCTTGTCTCTACTATACTACTTAACTTTTTTCTTGAAATCAAAGATAGAAAGTTGCAGTAAACTTTTGTTATCTCAATATATAGTATATATAACTTCAATGACTAGCTTTAAAAAGAGACGTTCCAACTATCCTTTTTTTCTTATTTATTGTCACAGCATTGGGAAAACCCAAAAAAATGAATGTATTGTCACAGCATGGTATTGGTATCTTTTCATACTAGATTATTGCCCGAGCAATGCTCGGTTTTAAATAATATTTATATATATTCCGCACATATATAATTCTTATACTAACAAAATATCATTTTGAAATTCACTTAATTAAGGTTATAATTAAATATTTTACAATTACCTATTGATCAATGATGTTAGAATTATCATTTTCAAAGTGCATTTATCATCTTATTATACTTCATAATTAATTTTTTTATATTTTTTATGCAATTCATTTAATAAGGAAATATGGGAGAGAAATTTAGGAGGGAAAAAAGAAAAGGGTGGGGATTGKTTTAGTTATAGAATATAGATTCTTATTTTTCTTTTCTATTTTGGTGTTTATTTTAAATCCTTGTTCTCGTCAACTTATCTAGATAAGTTTTAGTAAAAATAAGTTCAGTTCAGTGGTAATAAGTTCAGTTCAGTAGAAATAAGTACGAGAACAGTGCCTTATTTTCTTCTGGAAAAAAGCGAATTACGGATTATACTTGTGAATTGTGATGTATAGCGTACTTTTTTATTACTTAAACTAGATAATACCCGAGCAATTGCTTGAATTTTCAATTTAATTAAATAATTGTAATTAAGGAATACAATATGAGTTAGACTCTATTCTTTTGAGTTTAATTTAATACTTCGGTTCAGTTCGATTTAATTCAGCCCACTTCATCCAACTCCGTCTAGTTCAGTTCAGCTTAGTTAGCTGCTTCAGCTCACTTTTATTTCACCTAGTTCAGCTCAATTCAGCTTATTACTCAAGCTCAATTCAATTCTATTCAATCGACTTCAACCAACTTCATTTCAATCCAATTTAGTTTAATTTACTTCAGTCTAAAAGATAGTGGCCTTCCCGCCTAGTAACAAAACCATTAAAATTTGAAAAGATGATAAACAAATCAAATTAATTTAATTTATTCAGTTTTAAAAAATATGGAGTTAAAAAATTATTTGCACAACATGATTAAAAAATGAAAGGGATTTTCTACGAAATACTCCCGAGATTTCGCGTTTTCTACAATATAACCCTACAAAAAATTTCTTCTACAATATACCCCTGAGTTTTAGTAACCTTTTACGTGATAATCAAATATTTATAAAATCCTTAATTGAGCTTAACCTTTAATTGGCATGAGAGGAGTGGTGGAGTGGGGGTGGGTGGTAGGAGGAGTGGTAGCTGATTTTATTAATTTTTTTTTATGTTTTTTTAAACTATACTTAACCATATGTTTTGTTAAATTTAACCATTAAGGTTATATTGTAGAAGGTTATCAAACCTGAGGGGTATATTGTGGACGAAATTTTTTGCAGAGGTATATCATAGAAAACGTAAAACCTCAGGGGTATTTCATAGAAAATCCCAAAATGAAAATAATGAAATAAGTGTATATACTCCGTAGTAAATTGTTTATGAAATAAATGCAATGTAAAAAAAATAAAATATGTAATAAGGTTGGGAGGGAAATTAAAGCAAGAAGATTTCGGAGAGAAAACATGTATATAGTAGGTGATGATTGCTTTAATATAGATATATAGAAATTAAACCTAAGGCTAAAATACATAGGCAATTTTACTTGAAATATTTGCTGAGTTCACTCTCTACTATAAAATTAAACTTGCCATTCTTGCATATCATGATTAATTCCAAGTAAGTGCTACATTTGGAGCAAAAAACTTTCTTGAAATGTAATTTTTAAAAAACATCTTCTAACTCAGGGTAGCAAAACTAGCAATTCCTGCTTCTGATGACATTACATTTGTGATGCACTAGACTACTTAAAAAAGCTTAGAATTAACAGTAAGCCACTTGAAGAATCTAAGCAAAATATATAAAACTTGGGATCAGCGGATTTACAGGAATAATCATGAGTTTAATTTTCTCAAGTTTACATCATAATGAAAGCAATAACTTTTAACAGGACGAAGCCAAAACACTTTCATGATTCGCTTGTTGCTTAAAGTCTCACACACTGCTGACTGCTTGCAGAAATAGAAGAAATCTTGGACGATTGACATAACAGCATATTGATCATGGACTTGCATCAAATCTCGCTTTATGTCTCCGATTTGATCTTCTTCAGAGTGGGATTGGAATCTTTGAGTAAAAACATCGTTTCAATTTTAACTTCCACGATTAAAGTGTCGTTTACTAGGAAGCTTTTTGAAGTGTTGTAAACATCACTGATTGAAAGGAAGGACGGATAGCCCCAATCTCCGGATTCTGAATGGAACGACGCGAGCACTGCAATTTTATGAGGAAAAAATCAAGTAAAATAGGATGATGCTTAGTAAGAGGTGAGACATGAGAAGGGCAGGAGAATGACAGTATAGTATGGAGTATGATCTTACCGATTCCGCTTTGGTCTTCTCCTTTGCCTTGATTTTTAACACACAAACAGGCTTTTGTGTACAGATTTTCCCCATGAGATAAGTGATTGGCATTGTCTATATACAAAAACAATGAAATATATTTCCCTTTTCCGGCATCAGTCCCTCTGGGATATAGCAACAGTCTCCTACACATGCAACAGGAAAAAATATAGCACAGTGAATACTACTTCAATTTTAAAACAAAAATTGTACCATGATATGAATTGAATTTTCTTATAAACATGAAAAATAAAACCAAAATAATGATTGTTATTTTTTGTAAGTTGATATATGAAACTAAAGCGTGATTTTACCAGGACCATTCGCCAAAAGTAAAGGTGGGAGAATATAAAAGATTGCTCAAATCAGAGAAGTTATTGATTTTCCAAGTGTAGATTCTGTCACTGTGTGACTTTAGCAGTGACATTGTAGATCTTTTGATCAGGTCCTCCCTGAGAAGAACCTCAGCGCCGAAAACACAGGAATCGTCGACTAGGAATCCATTGGAAACATCAGTAAATGATTCAAGAGGCATCACTTTTGCAATWCCCCAAGTAGTCTTCAGAGCATGGAAACACTTGTCCCTTATATCTAAAACAACACCAAAGTAAGTAAAATCAGTATATCAGCTGATCATGGACGAAAAATCAAGCTTGTAAGTCGTAACGAACGAACCTAGTACAGTAAGATAATTATCCCTAAGCTGATCATGGACGAAAAATCGAAGCGCTACATTAAGGGAAGTGCTGGAATCAAGCTTGTCAACCAGTGACACCGAAAGCGAGAGGTGACCATCTCCGCCTTCTTGCTTATTTCCCGAGGGGTAGACACGCAACACCCTAAAGGAAGCACAATCAGAAAGAGTATATCATTGCAACACCCTTAACAAATATATTATTTCGCTCACCAAGTATAGGCTCCTGACTTGAATTCTGTTGAGTTAATGTAATTTTGTATTTTGTTATCCACAGTCTCTTGAAGCACAGAAAACGAGTCAACTTTCAAAATGCAATTTGCAGGAGGTTGTTCTCTTACAAAACGTACAACTCCTGCGAATAAACAGCACATTCATACACATACATATATTGACTACAATAATCAACCACTAGCAATTACAATCAATAGCTAATTATACGGCAGAATATGGACTACATACAATCAAAATGCATAAGACAAAGGATAATGTTACATACCATTTGAATCATCTAAAAATGGTCTGCTACGTTTTGAAGGTGAAAGACTCCCTTCCATTGCCTCGTCTCTATTGTACTACACTACTACTTAATTAACCCCTTTTTTTTAATAGAAAGTTGCAGAAAGCTTTTGCTATCTCAATAGTATATATAACATCAATCACTAGCAACTAGCTTGAAAAGAAACGTTCCAACTCCAACTTCCAACTATCCTTTTTTTTTTTTCTGTTTTCCTTATTTATTGTCACAAGACTCACAGCATTGGGAAAACCCCCAAAAAATGAATCTATATACGCATGGTATTGGTGTCTTTTCATATTCTTATTTTTCTTTTCTATTTTGGTGTTTATCTTTTACTTCGTAATCTATTCAAATCAACAGATAACAAAAGAATCAACCTTCACAGAAATAAAAGAAATCTTAGACTTTTGACATACAGAGCATATAACAACATAATCAATCATACAATTTCATCACTCCCATGGTCCGTGGATATCAATTCATGACTAGAGTATCAGTATCGCTTGTATAGTCGTCACATTATTATTTTATGAGAGAAAAATATTAAATTAGATAATTGAACTGCACTGCACTTAACAGAAGTCACTTCGATTTTTTTACAAACATCACTGATAGATTGCACTCATTCTTAAAATATCTACATTTTTTATATCTATATTGTTAAAAATCTTATTCTTAAAATAAATAAATAAATTAATTAAAACTTTTCATCCTTAAAAATCTCAACCTTCTCTCGCTCATCCCTATTTAAACCCATCTTTTATTCCTTAAAAATTTCAACTTCCTCTTTCTTCATCAGATCAACCCTAAACTCTGTATTCTCTCTCTTACAGTAGTATTAGTCTATTAGTCTGAACTTTTCTTTTCTGTGTTTCTTTTTCGTTTTGGTTTCTTCCGTTTTCCAAGTATGGATCATAATTCAAATTGGATTCATGACCTTTTTCCAAACAACAATTTTCCCTCTTTCAATTCCAATTTCACTGCTCAATCATACCTGCTTCGTCGTCATCAATCAGTAATTGAACGAATTAATATCCTAGAAAACGAGGGACAACTCTTTAATTCGTCAAGGTTTCATAGTCATCGTAATCATAATATTGAGCGATACGTCGCCAAATTAAAAGATCGGATAAATAAGCTAGAAAAAGAGCAACGGCTTTGGACGCTAATGATCAGAATTCAAATTCAGAACATGAGTGATGATCATTCGAGTCGTAGTCGTAGTCGACCATCTCTATCGTTGAATGATATGAAGGGCAACGTTGCGAACTATGTGATCGACAGAAGTTGTCACGGGTTSCTGAAGGATGTGTTGCGAGTWAATGAACATGTCAAATATCTGGTTGTTTCCGAAATCGCAYAGAGCATTGCTGCTGTTTTGCTCAATCAAAGTGGGAGTCAGTTCGTTAAATATTTGGCGGATAATGTTGATCATTCCGAACTCGTTAAGCTACTCGAGGCTCTTGTGGCTAATCGCGACGACTTTGTACGGATATGCATTGATGATGATGGGTATGTTTTCTTAAACTTTGTTTTAGGGTTTTATAATTGTATGATTTGAAATTAATTTCGACCGTTGATGCTTCTGTTTTATACACTCCTTTGAATAATGGAGTATGATTTAGGGCTTTTTTTGAAGGTTGATTATTTACTGTTTATAACGCGCAATTAATTTTTTTGCTTAAGTTTAATAATTAGTTTTTGGGTGCGAACTTAAGTTTAATAATTAGGGAGAGAAGTAAATTTGATTTTTTTATACGTAATTTTAAACATAAAGAAAACCTAGTACAAGGTATATTGCATCAGAAAAAGCTTTCGTATTATTATCAACTAGTTTCTTGGCCCTTTTTTTAATGCTTTTTAATCATCCGTACAAAGTGTTACATGGGTTGTTGTTTAGATGACTTTATACTGTGTTTTGTGGTCATTAGTTTGAGAACTTTGTAAATAATTGAGAACAAAAATTATTGATTTCTATTTTTTGTGGAACTATTTTTTGTTGGTAACAATCGAGTAATGTTAGACATCTTTAATTTGAAAAATTATTCTTTATAGATACTTATGTAAAATACATTCGAAAGATCAAATCTGGGGGAGCAATAGTGTCCCCTAGGCAATGACTGATTCGCCCCTATTAAATATAACCTAATCTATTTAAAAGTCCATTAATTAATCCACTTCCTATTATAAAATTTTCAAATAAAGGAAGGTTTTACATTTACCCCATATAAACTACTACTTAAAAGTACAAAAATTTATGGTTAAAAAAAGTTATGATTTAAAAAAACACATTTTTTTTGTTTGAAAAAAAACACGATTTACACAAGAATTACAATTCAAAGAACGGCAAATTTAAATATATTTTTTTTGCAAGTTTTAAGCACGCATAGCGTGCACTAAAAAACTAGTTGTCTATGTAGATCAATATAATAGATGTTTAACTCATTAAAATCTTAGTTTGTAAGCTACTTATATTAGGGGAACATGAATGAGAATCAGAGAAGAGGAAGAATGTGAATTAGAAAAACCTTATATTACAATTGAAATAAATGGAGTTAAATGGCTTAAATGCGTAACGTACAAAGAAATGACGTTAATTAAGTGATGAGGAAGAGATGACGTGACAAAGGGAGAGGTGAAGAAATAAGAGAAATTGTGAAAGAGTTAAGAGATTGTGACACATGGGAGTTGGGGTGAGAGTTTTAATATAGAAGGGATAGATGTCCCAATTACAATTTAATAGTGCTAAATTGGTAAAAATTAAATGAAAATCGGTATGTAAATTGTGCATAAATAAATATAAATATCTTTTTTCTTAATAACAAACTACTCCGTATGATATATGTTGTTTGCTTTAATTTGTTTAATTGAATTTATTGATGTCAGTATTTTTTAAGTGATCTTTATTGCCAGATCTTTTACAATTTATTATGAATTTATGATTGCATTAGCATATCTATGTTTTATAAATGGAAATTGAACAATAAAAATCAAGTAACATTTTTTTTTTTGTTTTTTTGCGCATATGAGCCAGAAGGGCGGGTGGTATATTTACATTGGGGGAAGGGAATATGAGGATTCTACTCCAAACCCCTTTTCGATTTTTTGTTTTAGTATGAAGTAATAGTCAAAAACTCGGAAGGCTGAGTTTGCATGAGCATACATATTATTATGCAGTCATTATTGTAATAAGTTTTGCTTTGTGTATTTTTTTTGTTGTAATAGGACTAGGGCTGCCCAAGCAATCGTGAGAGGCTTGCAAGTACATGATCAAGATGTGCAACACATTGTTAAAAATGTGATGCTAAATGGAATTGTGGCTAAATTAAAGCACCGACAAAATGGCATCTATTTCATAACTACACTAGTTCAAACTTTTCACAAAGTTGATACAATTATCGGGGTATATAATTTGTCTTTTTTATCTTATTATTTATAAGTTCGTTTTAATTATAATTAAATCGTTTATATTTTAGTAGTACTTATTATATATTATATATTGTGACGATTCCTTTGTTTTCTTGCTTCAAATATAGCCCATATTTCAACAAATATATAAGCATGGTGTGATGGACATAGCAATGGATCGATATTTGTATTTATTGTTGATCAAGTGTGTAAAGCTTGGACACGAACGACATGAACGCGGTGAGATCATCAAGAAAATCATCAATGAAATCATTAATCATGCCCCAGAGTTATCTAGCCACGAATATGGGTTAGTCTTCTAATCTAATTACGGAATATTATGGATTCTAATTACAAAATTTTATTTTAATTTGTACTATATATGTTTCTAATTTATTTTTTCTTTTGTTTGGTTTGTAGAAATTTTGTTGTACAAAATGTTGTTACCTTGAACGTGGAACCCTTGACAATAAGAATTGTAAAGAAATTGGAGGGAAGATTTATATACTTGTCAAAGAACAAGTTTGGTAGTCATGTTGTTCAAAGATGCTTGGATTGTGCGAATGATGAATATGCCTCCCTTATTACGAGGGAAATTAGTGATATTGATAATGTCTTTCACGATATTCTTCGGCATCCCATTGGTAATTATGTTGCTCAAACTGCATTACGCAGATCCCAGGTTCGATTCTCAACTTATTGTCTATATATTGATTGATTTTCATAATATACTACTCCCTCTCTTTTCTTTTGTTTCCTAAAATGAAATTTATTATTTTTCCTCCATCATATTAAATAAAAGTTTAACAATATTCAATTCACACCTTTTCTTAATAATAAATTCATTTTTCTTAAATTTTGGCCCGATTTCAAGAAAAACAACCAAAAGAAAACGAAGGGAGCAGTACATATATATACAGATTTTTTAATTAGTGATTTTAACCATTGATTTTAATTTGAATTTTGTTATTGCAGAAAATGCATGGATTTGATGGACAAAGTATGTTTAAGAAGTTAGTGGATAAAATTTGGACTAACTATCCAGATTTGCTCAATAATATGCATGGCAAAATGGTGTTGAATAAATTGATCAACACCATCTTATATGATCATGGTAAGGTGGTAACGTGGACATAGCAATGGATTGACATGTATGTGTATTTATTGATCATGATAAGGTGGTAAGGTAGCTACTTCGACAAATATATGATCATGGTAAGGTGGATATAGCAATGGATCGACATGTGTATTTATTGTTCATTTGAAATGTGAAAAATGTTGTTTAAAAATATATATGCATTCTTTTGTAATGAATAAGAATGAATTTTTATTTAATTTGCGAAATCTATGTATGTTCATTGTAATTGTGAATTTTTTGTGATAGCTAATAATCAATTTTCATATTGTGAATTGTTCTTATTGTTGTCTGAGTGGTAATTGTTTTTTATCCACACATTGTAAAAATAATTTTAAGTCAGCCTTTTTTATGGGCCATTATATATAAAAAAACATCAGAGTTGTCAATAAGAATTAAATATATTTTCTAATCTCCATATGAAAAAACTTTTATAACCTTAATGAAATTTAAAAATTATGAATTGATGTACTTTAATTACCCTTTTCTTATTACTCCCTCCGTTTTTTTTAGATGTTCCATACCATTATGGAACGGTTTTAAGAGTTGATTGAGTTGAATAAAATAGTTGAGTAAGTTGGATAAAAAGTTGAATAAGTTAGGTAAAAGAGTAAATGTGTGAATGAAATTTTATGGGAAATAGTAATTTTGGGTGAAAAGATTGGGTAAAGTAATGAAAGTTGACTTTAGAAAGGAGTAAGTCATTAATGTTAGAGTAAATAAAGTAGGTAAAATGTGAAAAAGTTATTTTTAGATTGGTTTGGAACAACTATTTAAAAACATCCCAAAATAGAAACTGGAACAACTAAAAAAAACGGAGGGAGTATGTGATTAAGAATTGAAACTGCATTTATTATGTAACTTAATTAGCAGAAAAATTTAAATCGATTATTACTCTAAATTGGATTAGAACATCCAATACAACACATCCGTACATGATATTATTTTGAATTTCAAGTCAATTATTTACAAAACAATTACAATTCAAATAAATTGTATTACTAATTAGCGATACATATTTTTAAATTTGATGCATACTATATAGCCATTTTTAATGAAATATAATTTTCATATGTCTAAGCACGCATTACGTGCAAATAAAAACTATTATAGTATAAAGTTGAGAATTTATGATAAAATAATACGTCAATTTTACGTGGCATACATAACAAACTAAACTCACAATTAGCGTGCTGCGTGCCATTGTATGAGTAGAAAAAACATACACTCAAACTAAACTTTAATTTTAACATTGTAAATTATCATACTCCCTTCGATTTCTAATGTATTGTACGTTTATTATTTGAGAGAAAAATAAGAATAATGTATTATAATGTGAATGGGGTAAAAAAGTATGAGAGAGTGGGTAAAATGGGAGGAAAGTATAGAGAAGTTGGATAAGTAAGGGAATGTGTGATTAAAAGGTAAAAGATAGAGTGCCCCAAAATGAAATAAAGCACAATACACATAACATTGAAAATCGGAGGGAGTACAAAGATTACATTTGTATTTCATATAAGAATTTGAACTCACCACCTTTCAGTTGTAATCCAATGCTCCCATCGTTCCATCTAAAATGACTTCATTGTTTATTTTATCATACCACTTAATATTAATAACATACACATATAAATTCCTTTCCAAATAAATAATAATAATAATAATAATAATACTAATAATACACATATAAATCCAAAGCATATTACTCCATCTTTTGCAACGAATTAAAAGTAGAGGTGGTCATGGTCGGACCGGGTTCGGGTCGGTCCTGGCCTATTTAATCGGGGTCGGGTCGGGTCTGGCCTAGATTCAGGCCTAAAGTTTGTGTCCAAAGCCCGAGAAATAAGGGCGGGCCGGGCCCAAAAAGTTAACCAACATGCCTAAATTTTGATCGCCAAATCCCGAACAAAAAACAGAAATTTTGGGTCCGACCCGAAATCGGGCCGAAAAAGTCGTGACCAAAGCCCGCAAAAATTTCGGGCCGGGTTTTTTGATCACCTCTAATTAAAAGTCATTGCAAAAACTTACGTGCGATAAATGGTTTTTCTTGTAGCGTTAATAAAAAATGTAATGTCTAGGTATTACTAGAGGTTTTTTTTTATTATTATCAATGATGATAATTTTATCATACACAATAGAAAGTTTTATCAAATCTATTCAAATGGAATAATTTATACAGTACTGTTACATAAAACCAAAATATTCGGGCATCTGTGAGAGGGTAAAAGAAATTATTATACTTATTAGTATTTATCTGAACTTATATTTATTCAATAAGTATTGAAAATAAGTTGAAGAGCAGACCAAAACCCAATTTTTAAAATTCACAATCCCCTCTACGCTGATCAATTTTGTGCTACCTATAACGTGCACGAATTTGTTATAGATGATCAAACTTAGCTTGGCCCGGCTCGAAAATTGCGAGCTTTAGCCAAGACTTTTTTCAGCCCAAATGGCCAGACCTGATTTTTTCATTTTTTATGTAGATTTTGGAAGACATATATATTATACTATACAATCCCCTATTTAGCAATATACAATCAATCAATAACTATATACTAAAGCAAAAACCAGAAGTGCCACATGGCGCGTCCTGGTTAAAAATTTTCCCTCCAAAACTTATTTCCTTATTTATTTATTTTTTTGTAAAATTATTTATATAAATATTAATTAAATCTATTAGCTAATAAATAATATCGTTGCTTAATTCCAGAAGATTCTTCTTATCAAAACGAAATCTATTTATTTTAAGTAAAATTTAGACAAAGACATATCTTTTATAATATCATAATATTATTATTACTCCTTACTATACAATACAATATTATTGCAATAAATTTTATAAAACACATATGATAATCGTAAATAAATTTTATACAGAAAGATTGAATCTAAATTCTAAAACACGTGATTATACTCATTCTTATATATTGAATTATTGATGGAAATTTAGAAGATTTTCACTACTAATGAATAGTATCGAATTCCTTTATAACATGAATTTAGTCAAATGACGGGAGTACAAAACTACCCCTACACATATTTATAATTATTTGAACCTTTTTTCTTTTTTATTTCTTTTTTTTAAATTACTTATATAACATTAAATGAAATCTATTTATTTTAAGCTAAATTTAGACAAAGAAATATCTTTTATAATATCATAATATTATTACTATGTAGTATGTACTATACAATACAATATCATCGTAATAAATTTTATAAAACACATATGACAATCGCAAATCAATTTTATACAATAAGATTAAATTTGAATTCTAAAATATTTGATTATACCCATACTTATATATTGATGAAAATTTAGAGGAATCTTACTACTAATGAATAGTACTAAATTCCCTTATTACATGAATTTAGTCAAATGACGGGAGTACAAAAGTACACCTACACATTTTTAATTGAACTATTTTTTTCCGTTTATTTTTTTGTCAAATTACTCATATAAAACTTTAATTTAATTTAACATCTAGAAATTCCGTACTATACAATACAATATTATCATAATAAATTTTATAAAACACAATCGTAAATCAATTTTACGGTAAGGTTGAATCTAAAACAAATTATTATACTCATTCTTATATATTGATGGATTTGATGGGAATTAGAAGATTTTCACTACCAATGAATAGTACCAAATTCCTTGGTAACATAAATTTGTCGAATGGTGGGAGTACAAAAGTTCCCCTACACGGCTACACATATTTAATTGCAATTTTATATCATAACTTTAGAGATCTATCTTGTGAATAAATTTAGTAAATAACATATCTGTCTTGCATGGGTTCTAGACTATATCTTATGTAATACAAATTTTCTTGACAAATATTAAATTACAAATTTATTTTACACTTTTTAGAGTTTAAATGAATAAATTTAGTAGATACCGTGCATCGCACGGGCCCTAAACTAGTATCCACTAATGTTTCACGCAATATTTTGATTTTTTTTTAAAAAAATTATATTATTTTTAATTAATTATTTTTTTTTAAAAAACAAATTTCTTAATTTTTGCTGCCAATTACATTATCACGTGAGGGAATATTGAGCGTGTTCGGCAATGATAGCGTTGGAAGTAGCTTTTAGCGGTATAAGTAGCGGGTAGCTTAAAAGCTAGTAAGTAGCGGTAGAATTAGCGGGTAGCGGACGAAATTAAAATTGTCAATATGAGTGTTTGGCAGAAGTAGCGATTGTATTTATAATAGAAGAAAATTAATTACCAAGTAGCTTTTTATCCTAGCTTAAAAGCTAAAAGCTAAAACGCTATTCCTACTAGCGTTTGAAAAATGTAGCGTTTAACGCTAAAAGCTACTCAAAACGCTACCTTGCCAAACAGTAATAAAATTAACCAAGTAGCTTTTTTATCCAGTCAGAACGCTAAAAGCTACCTAAAAAAGCTACGCCGAACACGCCATTGTATGTAGCAATTTGGGGGAGAGGTTACAATATAGGCATTAATTTTGAAAATCAAATTATATATTTTTAGTTATATTTTTGGAACGGTTCGAAAAAACCCAAACCGCCAAACTCGTTATAATAATTCGCACTTGCAACAATGTTAGGTTCGAAAA
Source organism: Bassia scoparia (assembly GCA_008642245.1). Taxonomy (NCBI): domain Eukaryota; kingdom Viridiplantae; phylum Streptophyta; class Magnoliopsida; order Caryophyllales; family Amaranthaceae; genus Bassia; species Bassia scoparia. The sequence continues at coordinate 34,304 of SNQN01003370.1, read as the reverse complement.
TCAAACCCGACCCAATTAAAGGGTCTTATACTCTTATTCCGACCCGACCCATGATTTCCTCTAGAATTTGTCTTATTGGGCCAATTCGGCCTAAGTTTTAGATCCAAGTTATCTAAATCTAAAAAATAAAAACGACTTAATTTGTATTTTGAAATTTTTAACCTGGGCAAAACCTCCACAAAATCTGGGGAAAAGGAATTCCATCGTATAATTCGCTTAAAGCCGGAAAWCGCCATTATCTCCAGATATTTTCATCTCTCCTCACCACCGTTTGCATTTGATCCGACAAATTGATTGAAAAAATGGAAAACCCTAATGTTCAACAGGTTAAGCAAATTCATCTTCTCGTCTTCTTCTTCGTATCTCAAATCTATGAATCAATCGAATTTTTTGCTGAAATGAAGTTTGTAATTTTTCKAATTTTTGCGCAGATTATTGAGAAGCAAGTGTTGTCCGTAGCGCAAGCTATGGAGGAGAAGATCGACGAAGAAATCGCATCGTTAGATCGGCTCGAAGAAGACGACATTGAAGTGTTGAGAGAGAGAAGGCTTCAGCAGATGAAGAAAATGGCGGAGAAGCGTAGCCGTTGGATCTCACTAGGTCATGGCGAGTACTCTGAGATTCCTTCCGAGAAGGAGTTTTTCTCCACTGTTAAAGCTAGTGAGCGTGTTGTCTGCCATTTTTATCGCGAGAATTGGCCTTGCAAGGTTCGTTTATTCACAAAATTTCTTCAATTTGGTTTTAATTTGGACTGCATTTGTTTTGTGTGTGATCAATACATTAATGATTTGTGCTTGTGAAACTGTTTTACTGGATCGTTTGAGTTAGATGAAGGATTTGAGGTAGTAGTCGTGGGAGGAAAATTGYGGACGATCACACTGAATTATGCACTTTAAATGCGCTCAGTTGTGATATGATGGTTTATAGTGGGAAAATCACATTAAACTTTGATTGTTTAAAACTGGAAAGTTGTAAGCTGTTTCAAAACAAGGATCCGGTGTCAAATAAACAAATTGTTGTGCGWRTTTGATSTTAATCTTTYTAGCTTTTGCTAAATCATCTTAGAGAACCATAATTATCTCATTTAGTTTTGAACAAAATTATATGGATTATTGGAATTCTAGTTGTATTAGTAGTTATTGATGGTGACATTAGGGTGCACAATCCACTATGTCGGTAAGTAGAGTCACAGAGGGATTAGGGAAGCAGAGAAAAATTAGACTTACTCTTTGGAATTGTAAAGGTTCCTTGAGATCGTTTGCGAATTTTGGAATTCTAGTGTAAAGATTAGTGCAATCGACTCTAGGAAGTCTGTTCTCCTCCCTGCTGTTGCTCGTACATTCTATTCCTTTTGCTTGTGCTATATTTTGTCATTAAGGTTGATAGCGTAGCTCCGTGCTTGGGCAATCAGCAATGTTAGTGCGTAGTGGTAAGGCAGTGTTGCATGAGAAGAGAACTCATGATTTGTTCATCTTTTGTTGAACTTTGGAGTCTATGAAGCAGAACAGCCTTGAGATATAAGTGGCTGCTCTTTTWACCTTGGATCAATGGCTGAACATTCTCTTTGTGGGATTAMCACTTAAAGGATATATTGCACAGAGGTCAGGCATAGAATTTGTTGATGAAGTTAGACCTTRATCATTGGCTATATGATGTGTTAATTTGGTTTAGTTATATTGTCATACCATCTCMGAGTCTTATAAGAGGAAGAGAGYGGGTGGGGGTGTGGAGGTGRAGAATATGGTTTCAAAGAGTGGAGACTTATGTTTATGTTGRMWACAGGAGTTATGGAATTTAAGAGAGCTCCTCTTTGAAGAAGTGTTSATTTGAYGACATTATGAATTTTACGACTGTAACAGATGTTCAAAGGATACATTWTTTGGGGAAGATTTATTGTTGTGTGGCATTGTATTGTAGGGCACTAAGGTAGCATCACTGATTGTGTCTGTCATGTTCAGGTAATGGACAAGCACTTGAGTATCTTGGCAAAGCAGCATATTGAGACACGGTTTGTGAAAATTCAAGCAGAAAAAAGCCCCTTCTTGGCTGAAAAGCTGAAGATTGTTGTTCTTCCAACTCTTGCCCTTATAAAGAGTGCCAAAGTTGAAAATTATTTGGTATGTCATCCGATTTTCTGAATCCTGCTATCATGCAACACAATCGTAATTCCTCTGTTATAATTTAGTAACTTCTGATTATTTTAGGTTGGTTTTGATGAGCTCGGTGGTCGAGATGATTTTAGCACAGAGGAGCTGGAGGAGAGATTGGGTAAATATCAGGTTATCATCTTTGATGGTGAATCATCAGGAAAAGCTTCTCGGACTCAGGGACGTCCCCGAAGTGTGCGACAAAGTGAAACCCATGATTCATCTGATTCAGATTAGAGTCGTTTCAGTAGTGAGTCCATTGGGAGGCATAGGTTACCTTGTCTGTCTTCTTTAATCTTGTATCCGGCAGTCAATACATGGGAGAAAGGGAGGGAAAACAGAGGAATGCTAATTTTATCCTAAGCAGCAATTTGTGTGCAATTTTTTTTAGAGAAGANTTTTAGGTTGGTTTTGATGAGCTCGGTGGTCGAGATGATTTTAGCACAGAGGAGCTGGAGGAGAGATTGGGTAAATATCAGGTTATCATCTTTGAGGGTGAATCATCAGGAAAAGCTTCTCGGACTCAGGGACGTCCCCGAAGTGTGCGACAAAGTGAAACCCATGATTCATCCGATTCAGATTAGAGTCGTTTCAGTAGTGAGTCCATTGGGAAGCATAGGTTACCTTGTCTGTCTTCTTTAATCTTGTACCCGGCAGTCAATACATGGGAGAAAGGGAGGGAAAACAAAGGAATGCTAATTTTATCCGAAGCAGCAATTTGTGTGCAATTTTTTTTTAGAGAAGAGGGGGGGTTAGAAAGAGAAACAAAGGCACCATGGTGCCTTCTTTTTTTCTTTTGATTGAGGTCTAGTTTGTTTTGATTGTTGTATGTACTATGGAGTTTATACATTGCATGATTGCATCTTATTTGCTATGAAAGTTTTTCATGCTCACAATACAATGTTTTASAGCTCGTTCTATGGCTATAATAGATTGATAGTTTACATGTATACAAATTAACTAGTAGCCTCACATTACGATGTGTGGAGTTACCGAGTTAGTAATAATTTCTGATTTTCGCCATCATCATCTTTGTTTCATGAAGTATTGAAATGATCTCCTCTTTGTCAACATTGATGTTATCTTCTCTCTCTCTTAGACTGCCAGTCTACCATGATGATGAAGTGCTTTTCTTTATTTATGGTTTTAATGTTGTTTTTGGTCGATTACTGTAGATATATTTGTTTTGTGCTGGTTGAAAACAGGTGTTAMGTTTTTAAAATTTGSTTAAGTTTAAATATCTTTTTGTATTAGAATTACTATTAGTAAATTCCTTTCAGATAATACATCTACTGTAGTCTGWAGAACTATACTTCAGCAACGAAAAACACTAAGCAATGAAATAAAGAGATTGTGGATCCTCGTTGAAWAGTGAAATTACAGAGGTATTCTCTCCTCAAAATTAGATTACGGAGTAAGRTYKTTAAAAAGGTTAGACAAATAGCCCAATTCGCTCAAGCAACGTAGCGTAAAGGTTATCAGTTGGGTTAACTGGCTGGGTTCTGTCATTCTGGCTTTAATTTACCCTTGCTGTATACTCTTGTTACTGATTCCACATGTTTACCTTTACCTAGAAGCTGTGTTTACCATTATGCCTTCTTTTCTTCAGCTTCCTTCTATGTTAATGATATGATGATGTCATTGTTGATTGTTAATAAGCTWGTTGTTATGTAATATTGTCATTATAGCTGTGAYAGAGGTCTCTGTATAAATCTGTGAATAATACTATTAAATCGTTCCTTACTTGTTATGAGAGTTAAAAAATTGTTCGTTGCTTARTGAAATAAAGTAACAAAGAATTTGACTTTGGAATCKTGGCTAACTTGGTATTAGTGAAAAGAATGAGTTTGCTTTTCCATTATCTATAAATTTAATACAAGTTTAGCGTTCTTTATTCAAATTTAGTATTACTACTTTCCCTTAATAACGATTACTGTTCATTCTATTTGATTAAAATATGATTCTGCAGCAAAGCATTTACTACTACAAAATTTGACGTTGTCTACTGAAAAATACAAGATATCAGTGATCCATTGCCAGGTAAAATTGCGCATCCATATATTGCTTTCATACATTCTTGTCAAGTTTTTAACTTTTTAAGTATTAGCTAATGATTTTTCAAGCTGCCTTTCAGTATCAGTTGATAGAAATTTTCTTCTTTTTATGGATTTCTTATAAGGATTTCTTATATCACCTAACTTAATTGTAGTATAAGGATATATGCTGATACTCTATTGCCCGGAAAAGATATTATTCTACTCCATTTGATTCAAAATAATTGCTGCATTTGAGAATGTGATACTATTCACTTTGCAAGTTTGATTGAATTTATTTTTTATACACAGATAGTCATGTGGGATTTGTTTGATTTATCTCAACGAGTACTTTTCAAATATGTAGTTTTTATAATTTTATTCTACATATGAGGTTTAGGTTGATTGATTGATTTATATTTTAAGATATAAATATTTAAAGTTGTGTCCCAACAAATGTGAAAAGGCAAATGTAGCAATTTTAGCAAATATCTTGAGGGGGAAGATTTTTTTTTTTTAAAAAAAATTAAACCAACAAACTTTTACAATTTTTAAGTGGCACTACTCGTCTGAAGGTACCTTTGAGAATTTGTGATTCTGGATTGCTAAACGAAGTCCACTTTTACTAGAATTAAAGTCCACGTTTTGAGCAAACTTCAAAATATGCCCTTTGATTCCCCCTTTCATTAACCACCCAACACAACCCTTCCAACACCGGCAACCACCACCCAAGGCATCCTACTATCGGCAACCACCACCCAAGGCATCCTACTATCGGCAACCACCACCCAACACCACCCTACCACCAACAGCCACCACCCAACACAAACTAATTTTTTTTTTAGAACGACACCAAAAAAAAAAAATACTCAAAGGGATATATTCCCACTTCAATCTTCAAACCACAGTTTCAAGAAGACTGGAGTATTCTACGTTTGTGTTGTTGTATTAACATGTGATTGGCTTTGATATTATAAGGGCATAATGCATTCTGAATACATGCTCTGTTCTCATCTGTACTTTGAAACCTTATAATGCTATGAACAATGAACAATGAAGTGAAGTAATCACACTTGGTTGGCGCCTTGGCTAGGCGCCCCA
>SNQN01003370.1:0-20177 GCA_008642245.1 Bassia scoparia | reverse complement strand
GAAACCCGTCCAAAAAGAACGGGCTTTGCGGGCCGGGCTTTTGCACTAAAATTTGATTAGTTGTCCAAAGTCCTCATTTTTTCCGGGCGGAACGGGCTAATATTGATCACCTCTAATTGTGATTAAAGACTGGTGGAAGTCTCAAAGTGAGTTCCTGAAAATAAACTCACATTGAGACCCTCGTGTGGACCTCACATATTAAGTATGTTTTTATCCTTTTATTTTAATTTTATTTCAAGATATTTTGATTTAAGTGAGTCTGGAATAGAATCTCAAGATAAAATGCAAAAACTTATATAAATCTAAATTGTTAAAAAATAAGTAAAAACTGACGTAGTAGAGTTTGAATTGTGGGTTGCAAACTTGCAAAGATGAGCGAGTAACTACTGTCATTGACTCTTTGCTATTTTGACTCTCATTCCATATTTTTGTTATTGAAGTTTGCAACCTAAACCCTAGACTGAAATCACAGAACATAAATTTCAATCGAATTAGACCAAATTCAAGCAATAAGTTTGTTGTGTTGAAAATGAAATTGAAAATGAAATTGAAAATGAAATTGAGCCAAGGATGACGACGACTGATGAACTGATGATAGAAGGGAGAAAAATCGGGAAGCAATCGCACCGTAAGATCGTTTGGAAGAAGGCGATACAGAAGTGATGAGAGAGAAAAYGCTTCAAAAGACGAAGAAAATGGCGGAAAAGCGTAGCCGTTGTATTTGCTTCGAGSTTCCTTCTGGAAAGGAGAATTGGCTTTGAAGGTTCATTTCTCTCTCTAATTTTTTGCATTGTTGTTGCTTTTGTATTTTTTTCTGAACAATCATTTGTGTTTGGAAGTAAGATCGGTGAACATCGAGCTAAATTATGCGTTTGACATGCGCTCATTTGTGATATAATTAATAGTTTAGAGAAGATTTTTTTTTTTTTTAAAAAAATGTTTGACTATTTATGGTTTTATTTTATTTTTTTATGTTATTGTTGTGATGTATTTTATTGTTTGCTTTGGGTTGAAGAAACTTTGCATAAGACAACTCTCTTGTAACTTGTCTAGTCTAGCKTACAAAATACAATTGTAAGCTGCTGTTCTGTTTCCTCTGAGAGCCTGTTTGGTAGGGTGGGATTGGGAGGAAACAATGCACAGTTTTAATGGCAGTGGAGGTGCTGTATTGGCAGAGGTGGTTGCGGATGAGGGAGAATTGAGTGGTGATAAAGTGGCGGAAATGGTGGATGGAATTAGGGTTTGTATCATGGATGGAATGGGTTGAGAGTCTTTGGGGGTGAGGTGGGTATGAGATTCTAGGGGTATGGAATGGATTTAGAATCCTTTGGGTATGAGGTTCCGTACCAAAATGTAACAACCAAACAATTATATGGATGGAATGGTTCCGATCCATTACAAACAATCCAACCAAGCAAGCCTGTAGATGGCGGTCTWCCAATATAGAGCACAGTTTTAATGGAAGTGGAGGTGCTGTATTGGCAGACGGTGATTAAATATATGAGATTTTCAGATTTGCAATGCTTGACGAACTTGCAGCATGTTGTCGAAGCTAGCTTAATTACGGAGAATATGATGAGAYTGGTACATGCTTGTGTCATTTAGGTTGATAGGCTGGGCTGGTTATGGACCTTATGGTGAAAATGATGCTTGGGCAATAGTAGTGGTTAGGCTGTGGTGCATAGGAAGAGAGCTCGAGTTTRGTTCATCTTTAGTCTATGAAGCAAAACAACCTCATTCGTGGCCGTTCATTCAAACCTTGGATCAATGACTGAATGTTATTTTTTCTTGATTATCACTTAGAGACTTAATTTTCAATTCCTTCGAAATGGAGGAATTTATTTAGATAAGTGGAAATTTCAATGGGAACACGATCAATTGGACAAGATTTTACATTTCCCATAATATGGAATTTCATGTGAAGATTAATTTCCTTTGAAAAATTGTTCCTCAATTTGAACAAATGAAACATGAAAATATGAAATCATACTCTACTTAAAGAACATATTGTTTGACCTGAGCAATAAATGTTTCATAAGAAGCATCACATTTGCTCTTTTTTTGGGTGGTTATGTTCTCTTTAGTTTTAATACACAGTAGTATATTAGAGCAAGTGCTTCTTGGTAAATTTCTTTCAAAAAACACGTTTACTCTAGTCTGAAGATACTATACTACCACAGTATAGCAACATAGAGTAAAGGTAAGTTGTGCAAACTGGGTTACTTTGTTCTGGCTTTGTTTTACCCGTGCTGCGTACTCTTGTTATAATTCCAGATGTAAATGTTTACCTTTACCTTGAAGCTAGTAATTCTTATGCTTACTTTTCTTCACTTTCTTTCTTTCCTAATGATGCCATTGTTATTTGTTAAATAAGCTTGTTATGTCATTTTTGCTGTGAGAGGGTCCTCTATAATAATCATACCTTACTTACCATAAAAGTGATCTTATTCTTTTCTTATTGAATAAAATTAACAAAGTACTTGACTTTCGATTCATGGCTTCCTTACTATGAGAGAAAAAGAACGGGTTCTCTTTTCTCTCATGTATAAATTTAATACAAGATTGCTTGGCATTCTTTATTCAAGTTAAACACTTCTTTTCCCTTGCACTACCACTTTTATTTTCAAATATTTTTCAAMAAAAACATTTTAAAACAAAGCTTACTGCTTATTCTGTTTAGTTAAATAATGATCCCACAGTGAAGGATTTTGTCATCTTAAGATTAGTCACAAGTGCCAGGTAAGTTTTAGTCTCTTTCTTTATCTACTAATTTAATTTGCTAAAATGCTAAGTCATGTACTTCCATATTTTAAATTCTTGTTAATTTACATTTTACATAGAAATTGAAGAAAAAGTTAAACTTAATTCTTCCTATGCTTATTTATAATTACAACAATAACTATTGCAATATTAGTAATATTGTTATTGGATACAATTATATATATTTTTTAAAATATAAATATTACTGTAAAGTAGTGGGTTCTACACTTGATTTAATCAATTCATATAAGCAATACATATCAGAAAAAAAAATAAAATATTAATCAATAAAAAAGATATATAAACTAAATACGTATTTTTATTTGTAATATTTTATAAAACGAAATCATATACAATAATAGAATATAATTTAGAGGTTAGAATAGAAATTGACAATAGGAAAAAGTAAACTAATATTAAATATCATAAATGATTGAAAAAAAAGAATTAAAAAAAAAAAAAAAAAAAAAAAAAATAAAAAATAAAAAAAGAGGGATGTGATGATGTATTATAAGAACAATTTAGAAGCTAGAGTGAGAAGGTAACAGAATATACTTCTCTTTTTTATATATATATGATTTTTTTGATGGGCGAGACAACAAAAAGATATAATATGACATATAGAAATTGCCCATATGTAAGGCAATTAGAATTAAATACTATAGAACTGTAAAACATCAATAAAGACTAAAATATAGAACAACGATTTTCCATAAAATATAACAAACACATGAATCTACATTAGATTTAAGAGAGACAAAGTAAAAACACTTAGGTTGGTTATGACATATCGTACTATGAGGACAATATATAATAGCAGATAAAATATAATAGATATAAATTAAGTGTATAATTTTTATTGTGTTCTTTAGAAACAATACATACAATATTAAAAACAGATCCACGTTATCTTGTTAATCCGTTGTTAACGTGCACAAATATCTACAGAAAAAAATATAGAGAAAAATTATCAGAATTAAATGCCTAAGATACTTGAACAGCACACCTATTTTCAAACAGTATACAACCAGTATTGGTTTCAGTCAAACACAAAAAAATAGAACATACAAGTTCCTACAGTTTGAAATAATATCTATTCTCCAGAAGGCATAGAAAAAAGATAAACAAATATATGGACATAAAATATAACTCCAAAATACATGTACCTGCAGAAATTGAAACCAGCAATTGATTGTGTCTGAAGACCGCTCAGAGAAAAAAATGAACTAGGGATAAGATCTGAATAGAAGGAGTAGAAAAATATAATTTATAGAAATAATTGCCACACAAAGAGAGTAATAAATAACTTAGCTTTATTTAACAAAGAAGTATATAACTTAGCTTTATTTAACAAATTAGTGTAAAATCTAGCTTAGCTTCATATGACAATTTAAGCCTTAATTTTTTTTTAATATATATATATCTTGTCACTATTGTCACCTCAGTTGTTATATTATTGCATTTATAATACTTCATTTGTTTCGTTTTAAATGCAACCATTTCTATTTCCATCTGTTGCAATGTTTTGCAACAAGTGTTTTCGTTCCTTTTTTGGAAGTCATTTGACTCACTTCTATCTCTCACTTCTACAAATACCCCAATTTGTCTCTCTATCCATTTCATTCTCACTATCAAATTTTGCTATGGAGTTCGTGAAAGACCATTCATTTCAAATAAATTGAAACAGAGGAAGCATTTTCTATAATCTAATAGGCGTACCTATTGGACTATGAATTAAAAACCTTTAGAAAACAAAGAAACTAAGCTAATACAACATACCTCTCCTTTAAGAAAATGAAGCTACCGCCTGAAATGAACTAATGATGGTACTAAGTATGTGTTTATTTTATTATATTGATAGATTTAGGTGGAGTTTTTTTTTTTGGTCAAAATTTCATAGTGCTTGCTAGTTCTTTATTTATTTGTTTGTTTTTTAAATATAATTTTTTTTTTTTGAGAAGATGCTCACTAGTAGTTTATTAGTTTTGTTCAGTTTTATGAAAAGTAACTATTCTTTTGCACTATTCAGTTACCTCATCTAAATTATCTTTGATTTTTTTTCTTTTTTTTTTAACTTGCGTCATTGAAAGGTTTTATGTTTCCCCATGCGCAATTTAAATGTTAAAAATCTTTTTCTATACATAAAGAAAAAATGTACAAAATAGATACTTCCTCCGTTTCAGGAAGGTTGTTCCACTTCATAAAATTCGGAAAAATCGAGGCAATAATTGGTATAAGTAATTAGGTTGGGAAAAATTAAGTGGTCCCCACAAAAAGAGAGATTAAAGTGTATTGATGAGTATTTTAATAAAGTAGGTGGAGAAAAGTATTATGGTCTGTATGAAAAAATGAGATTAAAGGGAGATTGTGAGTATTTTATTGTGGTCCCCAGTCCAAAAAAGGAATAAAATGAAAGTGATGCATCCTTTGTGAAACTTCCTTTTAAAGAAAGTGGTGCAACCTTCCTGAAATGGAGGAAGTATTAATAATCGACAAATTGAGACGAATTTAACAAGATTACATATAAGTTACAAATTTAATTATAAGGGATATGTCGATATGTGTTAGTATTATCTTAAATGATGTGAGTAAAAATTAAACCTTGGAAGCCTTTTATGCACTTTATGTGTGTGGCAAGTTAAGTGTTTATTTACTTAATTCATTGTAGTTTTCCCACACATATAATGCATAAACAATGATAAAATTAACATAATATATAGGAAAAATTGGAAATAAATACTTAYTTATATGCCTATTTTGGAAYTAATTACCTAGTTTCAATTTTATTTTACTTAAATAAATGGTTTTGGCCAAAAGTTTGAAAATCAGTACCTACTAACGAAACCTTGCAAATTCCGTTAGTCTTCTGTTAAATATTGGCCAAAACTAAGTATTTAAGTAAAAAAAAAAATAAAAATTGAAACTAGGTATTTATTTCCAAAATGGGCCTGAAACTAGYTATTTATTTTCAATTTTTCCTAATAAATGTAAAACTATTTATTCACGAATATGAATGGTGTGGATAAAGAGTTGTGTTCAATTGTCTCACCAATGGTTGTAGGGTTGTAGTGTTGTAGTGAATGATGGTAACTTTTAATGATATTTTTTATGCTAAATTTCAGACAAAGTGTGTGACATAATGAGTTTAATTTAATGAAATCACGAGTAGACATATAAACCACTCCTGCCATTCTTTTTTAGCTGTTTCACACCCATATCACAAGATATTTAAGAGTTTAGTAATTTAAAATAAAGAATGACTTTTATTTCATACCCCTTTGTTTCTTTTTAAAATAAAATTATATTCTGAAACATTAAATTTCATAATGAGTAAATGTGCATGCAAAATTGTGGGAAAGTACAGGTTAGAATAGATTTGTGGTTGACATTTTACTTTGATATAATTTAATTTTTTGTTTAATGATCTAAATGGATGGGTGTATTGAATCTTGATTCTGGATGGAGCAATTTATTAATGTTAGAGTGACTATAATGGGATMAGATAGTAATGTGTATGTTGTTTACTAGAGTTTTGTCTTAGTTGATGCAAATCTTTATGAAACGTCGACTTCCTTATGGAATAAGTTGAGTAATGTGGTTGCTACTTTGCTTTTTAAGGGCTGTTGATCTTATTGCTAAATACTGGTCTATCAGTGCTTTAACATTTTTGTGGAAATTGTGATATATTCTTGGTTCTTGGCTTATAAAGAACAGGATGGCTGATATTCAGTCAGCTGCACTGTGGCTCGGAAGATTGCTTGTCGAGGAAGCAGAATACTTATCTGATGTGGCTGAAAAGGTGCGTGAGCTACAAGATGAACTCTACTGGATGCAATGCTTTTTGAGAGAAACTGATGAAAGCCAACACAACAGTGCCATGGCCCGGAGATGGGTTTCTCAAATCAGGGAATTTGCCTATGAAGCAGAAGACACTGTTGAGAAATTCCTTGTCAGAGTTGTTGTTGACGGCAGAGAGAGAAAAAACTTTTTGCAATTGGTGACAAAATTTGCAAAACTTTTTCGTGCAACTTGCTTCATACATCATATAGGGCCTGATATTGATAATTTGAAGAATAAAATCTCTTTCTTGACTTCGAAGCTGCAGACTTATAATATTAAATTTAAGTCGGAAGCAAGCTCATCATCTTGGCTATTGAGAAAGAGGCGTACTTTCTCCAAATTTGAAGAAAAAAAGATGATCGGTAGAATTGCTGATTTTAACATAGTGGTTAAAGAAGTATTGGAAAATGGTACAGAAATGAAAGGCAGTGTTGTTTCCATATATGGTGTTGGTGGTGTGGGAAAGACCTTTTTAGCGAAGGAAATTTTTCACGACACAAAAATCAGGAAGCATTTTGATGCTTTTGCCTGGGCTTATGTTTCAGAACCTTGCCAAATTTCAGCTGTTCAGCAAGACCTTCTAAGCCAGCTTACCTCCAAATCAAAGGAACAAATCTCTCAAATGACTGCTTCTGAGTTGAAGGCTGAACTMTGCAAGGTTCAGTGCACATGCAAATGCTTTATAGTGCTAGATGGCCTTCAGGAAAAGGAGATTTGGGAACGTTTGAAGGATTCCTTTCCGATATCCAACCGGCACCGCAATTTTGGAAGTAAGCTATTAATCACAAATCGTCTGCAGGAAAAGCCTGAACATGTGCAAGCTGTGTTTAAACATGAGTTAAAGGCCTTGAATGATGAGTTTTCTAYAATGCTTTTAGAAACTTTGGTCAAAAATCCGCCAAAAGAAAGTCATGGTAAGGACTTTTTCTCCTTCCTTCGAACAACTAAGATGATTTTCTTTTTTGAAAAGATATTTGGTTAAATTTATCAGCTCTTCTATGTTGAAGATAGTTATCTTACAATGCATTTCATTTAGTTGCCTTTAGAAGGAGGGTGAGGGTGAGGGTGAGGGTGAGGGTGAGGGTGAGGGTGAGGGTGAGGGTGAGGGTGAGGGTGAGGGTGAGGGTGAGGGTGAGGGGTGACTAGGTGAGGGTGAGGGTGAGGGGTGACTAGGTAAGGGTGAGGGTGAGGGGGTATGGGATGGTCTCGGTGATCTCTTCAGGGTGAGGGAATATATGCTTGTCGGACAATGGGGCTTGGTGATTCCTTTCGGGGTGAGGGCCTACTTGTCGGACAATGTGGCTTAGTGATCCCTTTGGYTTGAGGGTAAGCCGTAAGCCCTATGATCCCCTTAGGTTTTAGGGTTGAGGGCAAAAACCAACCATTGGATGGGGCCCATTGATCCCTTCGGGGTGAGGACATACTCATCGGACAATGGGGCTCAATGATCCCTTCGGGGTGAGGGCAAGCCGAGAGAGAGAGAGACTAGAACACGAGTATTTCTCATAAGTTGAGGACTATGAGTCCTCGGTTGACTTTAGGGCTATATTTTCTGACCAAATAGCTATGTGCCTGGATGCTATCACATGAGTATATATAGCTTTACATATTTCTCTACTTCATTATTTCCCTTTTCAGACCATAAGAAAGAGCTAGATGATTCCTCGCTAGATACACTGAAGACAAAAATGCTCAAATATTGTGAAGGCCTCCCATTGGCAATTTCTGTGCTGGCTGGAGTATTAGGGACAAAAAAGACAATGGAGGATTGGCGTGATGTTCTTAGACGCATTACCTCACTCACCTTTGATGACCAGCYAGATGATCAACAAGACGACGACCAACATATCGACCTGAAGTCTCCGAAGTGGAAAAAAATACTAGAATTGAGCTATTATGAGCTCCCATATCAGCTCAAACCAAGCTTCCTCTATTTGGGGTACTTTCTCACAAACCAGGAAATTCCTACAATGAAGATCATTCGGCTTTGGGAGGCCGAAGGTCTTGTTTCCTCTGATGATGATGATATCCCTGGTTTCACTCTAGAAGATGTTGCTGAAGGTTGCTTGAGTGAGTTGGTAGAGAGATCGCTTTTGCAGGTCGGTTCCAGAGGGTTAACTGGAAAAGCAAAAACATGTCTAATCCACGATCTTATACGCGAACTATGCATGTCCAAAGCATCACAAGGTAATTTGCTTAGTATACTTTCACTAGATGTTGGTGAAAAAGATCAACATTCTTTTGGTCAATCTTCTAGAAAGTATTCAAAGCCACTGCAGAAGAAATTTCGGCGATTGGCTATATACTATTGCAACAGCAAGGTCCCATTTCCCCCCTCTTACAAACATGCCCATAACATGCGGTCTCTTTTGTTCTTCAACACATTAACAAGTGAGGAAGTATTGATTCCCTTGAAGAAAATTTTGAAAAAAGCTGTTGGCAAATACGATTTGTTGAGAGTCCTTGACATCGAAAATGTATACATCTATAAGTTACCCAGTAAATTAGGAAACTTGATCCACTTGAGGTACCTGAGCATAAGAGGTAGCTGGGTTGCGGAGTTGCCTTCAACTATCAAGAATCTTATGTGTTTACAGACCCTTGATTTACGTGTTCTTTCATTTGTTTGTTTGAGGATCCCGAATGTGATATTCAACTTGCGACGTCTGATTCATCTCTACTTACCCCCAAGTACATTCACCCTCAGCCACAAAGCAGACAAGCTTCAACTCAATAAATTAGAGTTCCTGGAGACACTTTCAAACTTCAGCAACGAATGCAAAGCAGAAGATGTTGAAGGGCTCACCAACCTGCGAAGGTTTTCCTCGTGTGGTTTTCTTAAGGTTGATCATGAGGAAAGCATCACACCCCTCCTTGACTCTCCTAACCCCAAGTTAGAACACCTTGAGAACGTGACACTTAGCCTTGACAGTTCAATCTTGAATAAGAAGATCGACATACTTACAAACTGTAGTAAACTCCGTAAAGTTTGGGTGAAGGGAGAGATAAAGTCAGGCAGTCTTTCTGATCTTTTTAAAGACTCGAATAACTTGATTCAGATATCTCTGGACAATTCTAAATTTCAGAATGATCCTATGCAAGTTCTCAGGAAGTTTCCTAAGTTGAAGAAGCTGAAGTTAAAGAATGCTGCTTATTTGGGTACAACTATGGCATGCTCTGAAAATGATTTTGCAGAACTCAGGTACTTGACRCTAAAAGATCTGGYGGGACTGCAAGAATGGACAATTGAAGGAAATGCTATGCAACAACTGCGTTGCTTGAAGATCCATAGTTGTCAGAAACTTAAGATGATACCRGATGGCTTGAAATCCATCAAGAGCCTCAAGGAATTGTCAATTTCATACATGCCCTGGTCATTTTTTGATTATCTGCAACTTCAGGATATTAAAAGCACAAGATGGACTCATTTTCACATCGTAAAACATGTTGCATGCTTCAGAGTTCATCATGTCTTGGATCTAAACTCGATTGAGGTGGAGGTTGAGGTGGAGGTTGAGTTGGAGTCGGTGCATGACTGAACTGCTTTCTGTCAAAGAATAAACGTCAGCGTGATAGCATCTGCTGGTAAGAAGTTGTTTTGGGGGTGACAGTTTGATTGGATTTTATGTAACTAAGATTGCTTGTATACTGGTGTTGCAGCTTTAAGATGTGGTCATATAACCAAGATTTTGACTTGAGGAGATACAGTTATCGGAGCTGATTATAAAAACTACTCGGAGAGTTTCTGCTTTGAAGTTCTCTTAATTGTCCTCACTCCTCAGTTCAAGATCTCAACAAAAATGACCACATTTTTAGCTAATAGTACTTATCTGTGTATTAAGTGTTTCACATACAGTTTCTTTTTCGTTATTTATTTTTCGAGTGTTGTAGCCGATATCTGGCGTTAATTATGTGTTTGGTACTAATTACAGTGTTCGTTATTAAATGATATGTGTATGTACTACTACTGCGGAGAATGTTGTATGATTGTATCCTCTATGAAATAAATTTTGTGTTCATCACTTCTTTAGTTCTTTATCTATCCTTGGTGTTAATATTAGTTTCTACGGAATTGGATTGTAGGTGTTGTTTGACTTTTCTATTTTAATGAAATATTTTAGTTGCGTGTAAAAAAAAAAAGAAAGTTTAAGTGGGCTTTTAATTGCATAATTGCTTTAGGTAAGCATTTTTTTAAAAAATAAAAAATTTAAAATCTGTTACGTTACCTAAGTAACATAACATGTGAGATTTTATTTTATTTTATTTTATTTTATTTTCATCAACAAGAATACAAGATAAAAGTTTGATATTTTAAATTGCTCTGTTCCCATTTCGAGGATTGTAATTATCCAGTTTCTTTGAAATGAATTTTTACCATTTGTATGTCAAACACTCAAACTTACAATGTAGGTACTATTACTTTAGCAAAACACAAGTTGCCACGAGTACTAGGATTAGACAAGTGCATTGAAAAGATTGACACAACTATGTTGAAAATTAAGCAAAATGTAAACATAACTAACCTTTTGAAGCCGATGGAATATAAAATTAATTTATAAATTTTCTATCCTTTTTTTCAACCCTTATCAATTTTTTCAGGTAATGTTATGCATACATTTAGTGTATGTGGTCCCTCACATACACATCGTGTTTGCATACTTTCTATTGGACAATTTATTTGACCTTAATTATTTTCCTTTATGAGTTGGTATATACTATTTCGTGATTGGATAATACATCTGGTGTATGTGTATTACACATCACTCCTCGAATTTTTGGACAATATTTAGGTAAAAAATTCAAAATAAAGTGGAAATATGGTAAGAAATTTGGGCTCCGTTTGGTAGAGCGTAAAACTTTTTCCATGAAAAATGTTTTCCTCCCCTTTTCAATTTTACATTGTTTGGTAAACAAAAGAATGRAAAATCAWTTTGCATGGGAGTAAAATTTTRCTTACAATGATGGAAAACTATTTTCCTTCCAAAATGAAAGGAAAACAATTTTCCTCCCATTTCCTTATACGCTCTTTCCTCACTACCTCCTTACACCCCCTTCATTTTCCCTATTCTTCCATCACTTTTTTACATGCAACAACAATGAAAATTTGTTTCCATAAAATGTTTTCCATAGAAAACTATTTTCAATGAAAAATCATTTTACATTGAAAAGTTTTACGCCTTACCAAAAACGTAACCCTTGACGCACAGTGGGATTATGGAAATAACAAAACACTAACCACTATCTCTGGAATAGAATAATTAAAGGAAAATTATACATAATTATCAACATTTCGACGAATTTTTACCAACTACCTTGTTTTCATTTTCTTGTACAATATTACCATATTAGCACTTTTCAAGTTGACCACTACCTTCCCATAATTTTACCGCGTATAACCACCATTTCCGCGCGTGACTAAATTTTCACGTTGACTTTATTTTTCCGGCTTGACCACTACCCTTTTTTCACCTAACCCTACAAATCATTTCAAGCACAGCAATCGAGGCGATTACATACCGTTAAGATTTATCCGTTCATTTTTTCTCGAATTTCACCCACTTCTACCATAAAGGATAAAGTGACCCCGAAAATGTTAATAAGTAGTATTTTTCAAATCATTTCAAGGCACGCAAACTGAGGCGACCTCGTTCCGTCTGTCGAGATTGATCCTATCATATTTTTCGAATTCTGACCTCTAATTCGTCCATAAAGGGAAAAAAGTGACCACGAAAACGTTAATTAAGGCATTTTTTCCTCGAAATCATTTCGAGGCACGCAAATTGAGGCGACCTCGCTCCGTCGGTCGAGATTGATCCAATTTTTTTTTAATTTCAACCTCAAATTCGACCATAAAGGACAAAAGTGACCTCGAAAACGTTGATTAAGGATTTTTTTTTTCGAAATCATTTCGTGGGACGCTAATCGAGGCGACCTCGTTCCGTCGGTCAAGATTGATCTGATCATTTTTTTTCGAATTTCGACCTCAAATTCAACCATAAAGGTCAAAAGTGACCTCGAAAACGTGAAGTAAGGTATTTTTTCCCGAAATCATTTCAAAGCACACAAATCGAAACGACCTCATACTGTCGTTCGAGATTGATCCGATCATTTTTTGAATTTCGACCTCAAATTCGAACATAAAGGACAAAAGTGACATCGAAAACGTTGAAAAAAGGAATTCAACGGTTGAAAATGAAGGTCAATGCCGGAAAATTTAGGTCTAACGTCGAAAAATTAGGGAAGGTACGATCAACATTGAAAAGTGCTATACAGGTAGTATTGTACTCCCTTCGTTTTTTTAGTTGTTCCAGTTTCCATTTTGGAATGTTTTTAAATTGTTGTTCCAAACCAATCTAAAAATAACTTTTTCACATTTTACCTACTTTATTTACTRTAACATTAATGAATTACCTCTTTCTAAAGTAACTTTCATTACTTTACCCAATRTTTTCACCCAAAATTACTTTTACCCAAAAATTTTCATTCACACATTTACTCTTTTACCTAACTTACTCAACTTTTTTACCCAACTTACTCAACTATTTTATCCAACTCAATCAACTCTTAAATACCGTACCAAAACCATATGGAACATCTAAAAAATGGAGGGAGTACATGAAAATGAAAATTATGTAATTTTGTACAAAATTTGTCGAAATGTAGGTAGTTATGTGAGTACAATTTTTTCTTTAATTAAATCATGAAAAATGCCACGCAAGCATACCAACAACCAAAAAAATAAAAATAAAAATAAAATAAAATAAGTTCCTTCATTCATCAACCATTCTAAGTTTCCAACTCTTCTCTCACTCACTCTCACGTCTCAACTGAGGCCTCAACCTCCATTTCATCATCTTCATCTTCCATTATCCACTTTTCTCTCTCTTCAACCTCTTTCATGGAAGCTCTCTACTCTCCTTCCACGCAAACCCTAGCTCTAATTCCACGCTTCTCATCTTCATCATCGTCTAATTCATCTTCTTCTGTTTGTCTTTGCGTCACCAGAATTCAGTCAATTCGCAGTGATTTCTTCGGAGTTTCGCCGAAATTACGGATTAAATCTCGTCGCAAATGCAAGCGTCTTCGGTTTCACGCTTCCCAAGTTCCCGTCGCTTCGCTGGATTCGTTGCCGATTGTTGCCGTTGTCGTTGCGGTCACTGTTTCTGCCGTTGCTGTTGTCGTGTCCAATATAAACTTCTCTAAGAAGAAGGAGGATGATTCTGCCCGTCGCTGTTGTCGTCTCCAATATTTACTACTCTAAGAAGGAGAGTGATTCTGCTGAGGTAATTGTGTTTGTTGATTTCATTGTTGAGGAAATGGTATATCTGCTGTATTTTATGTTTAAATTATCCTGAATTTCGGAGTTTAGAAGTAATTAAAGAGTGAAATAAAATCAGTGATTGAATGATGGATAATATGAATTTGATATTGGTATTCGTATGTAATTTGAAGGTAGATTTTATCTGTATAACATTAGGAATATCCTATATCCTTTTGCGGGCAAAGGAATGGCATTCCTTGTAGCCGTTGGATGCTAATCGAGTTGAGCTCGAACTGTCGACTCGAGCCATTTTTGAGCTTACCTCGAATTCGATAAGTTTGTGAGAAAWTCAATAGATTTTCTACAAATTTTCATTTTTTACTAAAACATTTGAATTCTTGATATAATTCTTGATATAAGTATATCATGCAGTGTAATAAAAAAAACTCTGTATGATGAAAAGAAAATACTATTATGTTAAAACAAATGTGAGTAGTCAAGGAGCTTAATTGACTCACCTCGGAACTTAATTTGCGAAAAATTGAGCAACCCTTTTACTGGCGATCAACCGTCTCGAATTGCACATTACTTGTGCATTTGACTGATTTGATTTTGTTTTCTGGTAGATGGAAGAAATTTTCATATGGTTCACTCATAGAAGTATTTCGTTGATAACCTTCAAATATGTGAAAACTCGAGGCACATTGCTATAGATCTTCAAACTATTAAAATTAGATATCTCGTATTAAAAAACATTTATTCGAGACATAGCGTAACTTAAATGTCAGTTTATTAGGAAAATACGAATCAAAACTGTAAATCTTTTTAGTTTGAGCACACTATTATGAGGTCAATCAAGACTATCCTTAGGCATCCTCTCAAATTGATCTCTCATGGTAATTATGCAAGTTTGACTAATAAACTCATTAACAACTCAACAATTAATATCCAATAAATATGGATCAATATATATATATATTATATATATATATATTATATATATATTATATATAATATATAATATATAATATATATATATATATTTTTTTGTAGAATATACGAAAATTGTTTGAGAATAATGTTTAAAAAGAGAAAACTAAAAGATATTTGAAGAAAATGAAGAGGTTAGGAAGGAAATCTTCATAAGTTGTTCTTCTAGTATCTTTTCATAGATTTGAGACAACAATCAATCCAGGAGAAAGAAAGAGGATCAATGAACATTAGACTGAAGGGTAGTTTATTGCAAGAAGTTTTGCTTTGGTGATTGTTGACCATAGGCATTGCAAAGCTTCCGATAACAAGATAAACCAAAAACAAACAAAAAAACCTTTAAAGCTAAGTTCTCTTGGTTACGTTTGGATCCTTCATCCCATATGCAGGATTATGTAGCCTTGGTTTTTCTGCGAATGCTTTGAATACTGTGAGCTCAGTAGAATGGGAATGATGAGATCTGGATTACTTTGAATTAGTGCAGTCTCCATTGGATTTTTCCTAGAATATCATGTTATCTTGGCTTGAGATCTAAAATTTGATATTTTTGATGAATGACATTCTAAATTCGTTATGAGACATCAGAAAAGTAATGCCAGTATTCTATGTTTCATGCTATTGTAAAATTTCCATTGTGTGCAGGGACACCGACACCTTTTTTTTTTTTTCCCCCCTATCTTTTCTTTATACACTATAATTTTCTGAATATATCCTGATTTTAGAGTATATCATATGATTACCTTCTATATTTTCTCTTTCCTTTGGACTGTTACTATCCAGTCTGCTTCCTTTGAGTATAAACAAGATAGAGAAGAATCTAGTAAAGTGGGATTCTATAGTCCAACAATGCGCACATCATCACAATGAAGTATTGGAGTTAAGTTATTCATCACTGAAGTTGGAGAAAGCACCTCCAAGGGATAATGTGGCAGGGTCAATTTGTCTTGAGATTCTGATTGACTTTCATGAATTAAGGGACTCCTTCTGCTGCTCTTGGAGATAGAGAAGGATAGGCCTATCAACATTGCTGGATCTTCTCAGCATTTCAGATGGATTTTCAAAGAGAATAATAACTCACTACCGGAAGTCAAGGAATCCACTTTAATGATAACGGAGGGTGGTGCAAATTCATTGAGATATCTCTGCATGCCTAAGAATACACCAGGTCCGAAACAAATAGATTTCCCTCACTCAAACTTTCATGATTTTGATGCCCTTGCTTCTGCACTTTAGAGAGAGAACAGAATGGTCTATCAGTTGCAAGAGCATCCCTGCATCACTTGAATGGAAAATTCCAAAGAAGGTAATAACTCATGCCAAAGTTATAAGACGACCCCAACGAACAATGAAGGAGGTGTAAAAGTGTCATATCAGACCCTCTTTGACAAGATTCAAGTCACTATCTCAAAAGCAAAGAGTTTCCTGAATCTAACTTCCAATTTAGGGGGCCCTTGCTTCTGCACTTTCTGAGAAGAGTGAAGTAATTGGTCATATCATTCTTCATGATCGTTCTGATCAAATGCTTTGCAACCGGCATGAACTACCTACTCACGGCGATAAGATGAAGGATGCCATGTCATGCACTTGTGGATACTGAATTAGCCAAGACAAGTAATCTTGGAGATTCATATCATTCATTATCTGTATTGAGTTCAGGTTCTATTAACCATGAAAGTAATAAGTCTAGTAAGAAGCTCTATTGTATTATTGAGAATTCTATTCAGACCAAACTAGAGCATTTACAGGGAATAAGTGGATCATCTACTGAAGCATCTCGTTTGGAGAAAACAACTTCCCTTAACTGCAAAGAAATTTAATCCTAAAATGTTGCAAAGATGATTTTAACCATACTTCAGTTATTAGTTCTGAAAATGTCTGTTATGAGCAATCAGTTCTGTTTTACTACTTTGCTCTAGAATATGGCCAGAAGTTTCATAGTTGTGCACCAGCTCTCTGACCTTTGTTTTGGCATCTTTTTTTCCAGGTTTCGGAGGAAATGGGACTGTTGTATCTCATGGAGGAGGCTCATTCAAAGAGGGGAAAGACACGCGGAATATAAGAAGAAGCCTAAGAAGTGACACAAAAGCCCTTTCTAGACACACTATTTCTAGACATATGGGCTCTTATAACGACTTGCTGAAAAGTGGCAGGTAGAAACAATCACTAAATTGTACTCCTAGATGTTCATTTCATTTATAGTTGGATAATAATGTTGAAAAAATGAGACATGCAGGAATACAGGGTTCTGTTGGTGTTAGTTGATAGAAATTTGTATAGATTTTACTGAGACTGTTAAGATTAGATGCATATGCTGAAAAAATGAGGCATGTGTCAACTTTGTTTKACAATTGGAAAATTTTGTAGTCACCATGTACATCTCTACCTCCTTTGTGTATGTTTTTCTTGTTAATATATCCTATTTATCAGGCTACGCGAGTGTGTAGAGTTGCTTGAAGATATGGATAGCAAAGATATATTAGATATGAATAAGGTAAAGCCATGATTTTCTTTGGATTTTCCTTATAATCAAAGGGGAATCATTCTGCAATTTGAATGTACTWGGGTTTTATTATTTTTTAATTTTCAATTATTTTGGTTTCAGATTTACCATTCCAAATTTTTTGATTTCTGCCGAAGACAAAAGGCCACTAAAGAAGCTTTCCGTTTTGCCAAGTTGATTCCAAACCCTACTCTTAGTACCTTCAATATGCTTATGTCTGTTTGTACAGCCGCACAAGACTCAGAGGGTAACTATGAGCTTTTTATGAAACGAATTTTAGTTTTTCCCGCTTGATTTCATTTGGCTACGTTATTTATGTTTATAAGCAGATGCATTCTGATGTTGATTTTTTTTTTCCCCCCGTATATTAAGTTTATGTGTTGAGCATTGATTATGACTCTGCATGTAGGGGCTTTTGAGGTTTGGCGTATGGTTCAGAAGGCTGGATATCAACCTGACTGTAGACTTTACACTACGCTGATATCAACCTGTGCTAAAAGTGGAATAGTTGACACAATGTTCGAAGTGAGTTTGATTTATTACATCTCTCCCTATAGCTTTGCAGGATGATAAAAATTAGAGTAGATTTTTAATGTCTAATATGATTGTACTTCCCTCTTTTTTTTTTTTTTAAAAAAAAAAAACTTCTAATGTAGATCTTTTTTCAATGAGGTTTTCAAGGGGATGCTATATGGGCCACATAATAGGACCATTTAGATTAAAATAGTATTCAAGGTAAAAACATCTATGGGCCCTTGAAAGTTAAAAAAAAAAAAAAAACGAAAAAGATTTCTCATCTTTCTTTGTGAGTCACAGTTGTTTGTCTGAATCTCATAGTATTCGTAATCTTAATTTTATGTTGAATATAGGTCATAGTTGTATTCTTTAATATGAATTTTTCATCAGGTTTTTCATGAAATGGTAAATGCTGGGGTAGAACCAAATGTCCATACATATGGTGCTCTTATTGATGGTTGCGCAAGAGCTGGTCAGGTAGCTAAAGCCTTTGGTGTTTATGGGATCTTAAGGTCTAAGGTATGTTGTAYTTAAACAACTGGAAGTTAATTTGGATGATTTCTAGATTGCCTATTCGTGATTGCCTCAGTGACCCTTAAAGCCAATTGATAGCATACCTATATGCAGTAGAATGTGAAGCCAGATCGAGTTGTGTTCAATGCTCTTATCACAGCGTGTGGTCAATCTGGAGCAGTGGAGCGTGCTTTTGATGTGCTGGCAGAYATGAGATCTGAAGTTCATCCTATRGACCCTGACCACATTACTGTTGGCGCTCTGATAAGAGCCTGTAAGAGTTCTGGTCAGGTGTGTAGTCTCATAATTGTTTTACATTTGAGATACACTGTTGTTCTTGTTTTTTTATGTGCACACTGTGATACTATTCCCAGTCACTTAAAATTATACCCTCCCTTTTATCTGTTTGGACTTTCTAGGTTGATCGAGCGAAAGAAGTGTATGATATGATGGATCAATTTAACATTAAAGGCACTCCAGAGCTTTACACCATTGCTGCTAATAGTTGCAGTCAGACGGGTGATTGGGATTTTGCATGCAAAATTTATGCCGATATGAAAAAGAAGGGTGTGATACCTGATGAAGTATGTCCTGCAACTTAATTTCTAGGTGGCTTGTTGCCACTTTCTCGATTTTTCTTTGTAAAGAAATGAAAGATAATATTGCTGATAGTCAGATTTCATTCAGAGAACTTTTTAATATTCTAATACTGGTTAATTATTGCGAATCATGTAGCCTTGTAATTTTGATTATTGAATATGCATGCTGAATTGCTGAGTACTCCTGTAACACTTCCTATTAGTCTGTAACTTCTTGTTTTTGCAGACTAACTGAAGTAGTAAWATATWTGTCTTTGCCTGCAATTTTTTCAGCTTTCTGCCAAGTGMATTTCTCCCTTTTTAACCTTAACATTTTCCAATACTTCAGTTCTGGTGTGAGGTAAAGAAATTTTAAAGAAACGAATGATGAAGAATACTATGTATGTTACATGGAGTCGTATATCCACGTCTAACATGCATATGTTTGCAATTTTGCATGTGTCTAACTTGGTTATTTTGTGACATTTTTCAAAGATTTTGGCCTAAAATGAAGCTTTCCAAGTGTCCATACCCATGTTCTAGTGTAGAGGAGCTGATATGGGGTGCTTGAGGTGAAATGAAGAGTCCATGTAACTATTTGAAAATTGTAGAAGCTTTACTATAATGATATAACATACTAGAGGTGCAGCTGGTTCATTGCATGTGCTGGATAACTGTATTCTTTAAAACATAGATTTGGCAAGTATTGGAGTCTCAACTTCTTCATAGTTAATATTACATTAGAGTTTCTCTTTTTTAATGCAGATGTTTTTTAGTGCGTTAGTGGATGTTGCTGGGCATGCTGGTAATTTGGATGCTGCTTTTGAGGTTTTGCAAGATGCCAGGGCTGAGGGGATGAATCCAGGAGTGATTACATATAGCTCTCTGATGGGGGCCTGTAGCAACGTATGTTTCCCTACAATATATTAATTTCAGTCTAGGCTTGGCTATGAGGAAATTCAAACACTACTTTGGCTCTGCTCTGTGATAATACTTTATTGAGCTCAAGTTTGCACTCAAATTATAAACCTAGTTGGTTTGTTAAGAAATATTCGAGTTCGAGCAAAACTTGAGCTTTGCTTTATGAAATATAATCCAAGAATATACATTAAAAAATGCTTGTGGAAATATTTTTTTTTTGGTCAAGTTCGGATACTCTTCTGTTTCGTGTTTGCAGCAAAAATATGATTGTCCTCTGTAGGAGCCAAAGTTTCCCTTA
>SNQN01003369.1:14111-42530 GCA_008642245.1 Bassia scoparia | reverse complement strand
TACTCATTATATTTCCCTCAAATCTAGAATTTGTATGAAGTTCAATTTTTTTGAGTTTATTAGATTATAACCTTAAAAATTTATGGATATGACCAAAAAATAAACAAATAAATTTTAAAAAATTGGCTTTCATTGACTTCGGTGGTCTTTTAAAATAAAGACCATTAAAGAATTTTTCGGCTGTAATGAATAGTATTGATTACCAAGTAGGTGCATAGCAAATCATACTGTGTGGTGAGCTAAAAATAACCCACCTCGTTGTGGTTCATCCTCACCGTCGAGATAACAAGTCATAGACTGGTTTATTATCCAATAATTCTAAAAAATCCCGAGCAACAGAGAGAGGGAGAATGAGAGAGAGAGAGAGGAGTCAGGATCTTAGGGTTAGCAAGCTTGGATCGAACGTTCAAAGGGATTAACTAATTAAGTTTACGTTGAGCCCACTGATAATTAAGTTCAGTAAATTTTGAATGGTGATATAAAATTCAATCAATAACCGTAGGAACCTTGTGTAGGCCTGAGCTTAGGGTTTATGAGGTGCTGCCCATGAGGTGTAAAATTTGTTGTTTGCTATTGTATTGGGTGAGTATGCTAGTGGATCGTGAATATACTCGAAAATACACAAGAAGAAGTGGTCACCATACTCTTTTCAATAGCTACAAAACTTTTTAATTAAACCTAGAAAAAAAATGCTAAAGGACTCCAAATTTTGGTCGTGCAACAAATTGAAATTTATTATCAGAGCGAAGTAGTGCATAACGTCCGTCCACATATAGTGACATCTAGTCAGCCTCATTGCGAATTCATTGTCGTAAATTAAACAACATTGATATTTTCGTTTTCCCTATAATGGTTGGAGTTCATCAAGCACTTAATCCTTTTCTCTTTGTCATTATTGTAGACGAATTGAAAAGGTCAATTCAAGACAATATACCATGGTGCATGATATATAATTAGAGATGATATCTATTAATACAATAGACAAAAGAAGGGATGGAAGTAACTTAACTGGAATGTTGGACACATACTTTGGAATCTTGAGACTTTAAACCTACGCCATGATGCTCGAGGAGCACCATAGTGTTGGAAATATGGGAATGCAAAAGTAGTGACTAGTCAGTATGAGTTTTTTTTTATCTTGTCGTTGTCCCACATTGAAAGATTTCCTTCTATCCCTCTTGTTTATATAGGAGAAAATCTCTTTGTATTATTTGAGGATTGATGTGAGGGGTGGTAAAGGGTAACCCCACATGCACATTGCCGCTGTCATCCAGCCCTGCTCGAGCTCGAGTTCGTGACATGTGTGCAGTGTGGTGTTGCTTTATTTTTACATCTAAGTTCAAGGGTAACCCCACATGCGCGTTGCCGCTGTCGTCCAGCCCTRCTCGAGCTCGAGTTCGTGACATGTGTGCAGTGTGGTGTTGCTTTATTTTTACATCTAAGTTCATTGTTTTATTTTTGGGCAGTTACAAAATTGAATTCTTGTAACAGTTGTTGATTAATTCCCTCCTTGATTCGCACCCATGCTTAATGCCGCAACCATTACTTCTTTCTTTAGTTTTTCCAACCGTTTTCCTTGCACCCTCACACTATAAATACAGCCTTTCTCAGTCAATTTGGGAGATACTGAAAACAATCCTCTCCCAAAAAAATAAACTTCCTCTCTTATATTCTATTCTGAGCAATATTAGAGTTCCAACTCCTTTTCTCGAGTGCACAAATTAGGGAGTGTAATATTAATCTTGGGGGGGGCAAACGTCGTGTAGCCGAAAGCCGATTGCACATAGTCGGGGCAAAATTTTCTTCTAAGTTAGTGGTTTATACCACGGCGCGACAATTTGTTCATCCTCTAAAAGTCGCCTTTCCATTATAAAATTGCAGTCACTTTTTCTTCAATTTAGAAGCAAAATTCTCTATTATAATTTCAAAGAATGGATTCTTCTTCATATATCAAAACCCTTCCTAATCTGTCCAAACTCGAACCTTTGGATGGGATGAATTATAAATATTGGTCTCAACGTCTCCTAATCTTCTTTGAACAATTGGAGAACGATTATGTCCTGATGGAGGAATGCCCAAAATCTTTTTGGTCCGATAATAGTTCTTCTTCTGAGATCGATCAAAAGATTGCTAAGTACGAAAAGCACAACAAGTTGGTCAGAGGGCATCTTATAAGCCATATGACTAATGCTCTGTTTGATTTGTTCGTCAACAATAAGTCTGTCAAATCAATTTGGGAGACTCTAGAGAAGAAGTACGATTCTGATGATGCTAGAAAGAAGAAGTACGTGACTAGAAAATGACTCCACCGGTTCTAGATTGTTGATCACAAACCCATCATAGAGTAAGTTCATGTGTATGAGAACCATGTTACTGATATTTTGGCCGAAGGAATATAATGAAGATGTGCAAGGTACTGCAAGAAAATGTGCTTGATCGAAAAGCTTCCTGTTTCTTGGTCTGATTATCGCAACCATCTCAAACACAAGAAGAAGGATATGACGCTGAAGGAATTGATCGGACACATAATGATTGAAGAGGCAAATCGCCTCAAGGATAATGCATCTTCTTCTAATGAACTTGCTGTTAAGGCCAACATTTTTTAGTGTTCTGTGAAAAACTTTGATAGGAACAATAAAGGGAAGAAGCTTGTTGTCCATAACAATTAGAATCAGAACAAGCAGTTGGGAGTCCAGAATAAGAAGGGCAAAAATTTCAAGAAGTCCTCTAAGGGATAGAAATTGAACCAAACTTGCTATGTTTGTGGCATGACTGGCCATAAAGCGTGGCAATGAAACCAGCGCAAAGACAAGAATCATGACCATAGCAACAACAACAACTAATAGCCCTAGTGAGATTGCTGCCCCAAAGCTCATGAAGAAACTGGAAGATTTGTATTTCATGAAGGTTACTGCATCTGCTCAATCCACCTTCTCCTTGTCTACCCGCCAGGTTGCCTTGTGGAAATCCCAACAGGGAGATCACGCTTTTGCTTGGCTTTGGGTGGTTCCAATCTTTGGTTTTTGCCAGACTATGAACGGTAAGACTTATCGTTCCGTTCTTTGTTATCGGTTGGGTGTTCCTCTATTCTCCATTTCGGCTCCTTGCTCTGCTTGCTCGTGGGTTTTTGACGGAGATATTTTCGGGGATCATGTTGTATCCTGCTTGGGGTTGATTGGTATCAAGCACCGTCATAATGTTGTCCGCGATACTCTTCTTGACGTCTGTTATCGATCTGGGATTACTGCTCGCAAGGAGGTAAATGTTGGGTTGACTGATGGGATCGACGGGGCTCTTCGACATGCGGATGCTTTGCTTTACTCTTGGGACAACGGCTTGGATGTGTGTGTTGACTTGACGGGTTCTTCTCCTTTGACGTAATCTGGGTTGTCTGACATTTTTCCTGGTCGAATGGTGGCGGTCGTTGCTCACCGAAAGCGGGAGAAGTATTTGGAGTGGTGTAGGGCAATTGGATATGGTTTCCTTCATTTTTCCTTCTCTTCTTTGGGGGAATTAGACAAGGGAGCTGTTACACTTCTGAAGCGGATCTAGACGTTCTTCAGGGCCCAAGACATTGGGGCACGTGCAGCTGCTCACATCTTCAGTTGGATATGCTTCACTATAGCTAGAGGAGTGGGGGCCCATATTGTATCTCGGCTCCCCTCCAACTTCTTGTAAATCACTTGATCTTTTTTGTTGCTTGTATCGCTTATCACGTTTTGGTGTTTTTATAATAATAATAATAATAGTAATAGTAATAGTAATAGTTTAATAGTATTAGAATAGTATAGTATAGTATATAATGATTATGTAAGTAATGAAGAATGGAATAATAATAATAATAATAATCAGATTGTTGAAAATTCTAATGATATTATTGTTGCTATAGTTTATGAAATTAATTTAGTTGGTGATAATGTAGATACAAGAGCTACTAAACATTTTTGTGCAGATAAAGAATTGTTTGCTGATTTTGTTAAGGCTAATCAATGTGACCAAGTCTTTATGGGAAACTCCTGCAGTTCAGAAGTGCTTGGCAAATGATTTGTCATCCTCAAGCTCAATTCTGAAAAAATCCTTGTCTTTGCAAAATGTAATGTATGTCCCCTCCCTTCGTAGGAACTTAATTTCTGGTGCTCTCTTAAACAAAGCAAGTGTGAAACTTGTTTTTGAGGGTAATAAGTTAGTTCTGTCCCGTAATGGTGAGTTTGTGGGAAATGCTTGAAACTATTTCAACTATTACGAATAAAATTTCTACTTCTGCATACTTACTTGAGTCCGTCCTATGATCTTTGGCACGCTAGCTAGATTAAGACACGTTAGATATGGTTACATGAAACATTTGCAAAAACATGTCTTTAATTCCTAATCTGAATGGTAATGATCATAGCAAATGTGAAGTTTGTGTTGGTGCTAAATACACTAAAAACACATTTTAAACATGTTGTTGAACGTAAAACTGAATTGCTTGAATTAATTCATACAAATTTAGCTGACTTTAAAAATACCGAAAGTAGAGGTGGAAAACGGTATTATATCACATTTGTTGATGATCATTTCAGATATACCAAAGTGTATCTCTTGCGTGCCAAAGATGAGGCTGAAAAAATGTTTTCAATTTATAACATGAAAACCGCAACTTTTGGGCCCTAATCAACCACAGCATTTGACGTTTTTTCCACTAGTGATAACGTGAATAACAAACAAATAGGAATTTGTTGAATTGCCAAATTATGAATTGAATCAAATCCAAATAAAATTGATCATATTGCTATAGATCTCCAGTACCCTTGAAAGGGAACTACTTACCCATATTCTAATTAAACATAATAAAAGCAATAGAGGAAAACATATATAGTTAAACTAATATCAAAGAATAAAAGAGATTAGAGATTGAGAATAATACTAGAATCGCAATAATTAAAGAACTAATGATAGATGAACTATTGATTGAATGAATTCAAAATAACAAAGTAGAAAAAACTAGGGTTTTAGAGAAAAAAAAAGAAATTCTAAAATTAAACTAAACTAATAATCTAAAGCGTAATTACAAATTTGGATTCCTCTCCCTTATATACAACCTAAGCTAAGATAGACGAGCTTCGGGTATATTATAATAATAGCCCTCAACATAAGTCGAATAAAAGAAATAAAAACACTCAGAAAATACCTCCTAACCAATCAGTTATGATGCAATTCGGTCAATTAGGACACTGCACGTTCGTGACAGTTTTACTAAGCCATTGCCCGAAAGCCATATCTTGTGTTCTGGATGTCCAATATAGGCATATATATGACCTATCATTTGGAAAATCTTTAAGGCTAGTTTCCAACCCAATTAGAATTGCATCTATCGGACGTGCAAAATATGAGTTATGGACAAAAGAGTGAGCATGTGTTAATATTGATACTTTGAAACAATCATATTTTTTCGTTTTCAACTCGAATATACTCTTAAAAGCTATTTTGAGATCATGAAGGATGCAATCTTCATTAATACTCAATCTAAACCATGCTAACTCTCAAATAAATACTTAGTAATCCAATGATGTCATGAATGAGGAAATTATATCCTTATAACCTACAAAACATACCAACAAAGTACAAAACACTACAAGAAGCATTTGTTTGTATGTAGCAATTGCCTCAAAATAGCTTAAATCAATGCGAATTAGACAATAATAGAGCGAGAAAACATGATATAATTGTAGGCGGTGTACCCTTGTCGGGCCACATCCTACGTCGATTTGGAATTGATCCCACATATGAGTGCATTGGGGTGTGCTGTCGATAGAGAGGATCACCACCGTACCTATAAAAGTTAATCACGGACGCCCAAAACATTGGTGTCAAACTAATGGCCCTATTGTTTGGTCTGGTAACCAAAGTCTGGGTTCGAGGACATGATACAGAAAAAATCTTTGACCCAATCAATTGGGTACCCATTACCACATAATACTCAAGAAAAAAACACACAGTTTTTTTGCTCTTATTTTTTTTATCAAACATCTCTCTCTCTTTTTTCATCTCTTTCCCTTCCACTAACTATTTCAGATCTAACCTGAAGTTATTGATACAATGTCGAATATTTAAGAGATAAAGATACGTAAAAGCTAAAACTGATAATCTTACTATATACATAAATAGAAAAATATTTTATTTAAATATGCCTAAACAACCTTCTAATATCAAAGGCCATTAAACCCAGTGTTGAAGTAGATCCCACCAAATAACATAGGTAAGTGTTCGACATTGATAGAAATTTAGAGTTGAGACCACAGTATAAGACTAAGTGGCTACTCCTCTCCTTTTTATATGATTTTGGGGTGGAACGTTCTTTGTCTTGTGATGTGGACTTTCTCTCTTGATTGCTAGTGCAGCCCAGGTTCGTATTTAGCATGGTATTAGAGTCAGACCCACGATTTGAGACCCTTAATGGCTTGATGTAAGTGTATTGTCAGGCCTCTGGGTCAAATTGAATTAAATCATGTGATGCATAAGTTGAATGGACCTTACATGTGAGGGGAGTGTTGAAATAGATCCCACCAAATAACATATGTAAGTGTCCCACGTAGATAGAAATTGAAAGTTGAGATCACAATATAATAAGATTAAGGGGCTACTCCGATCCTTTCATTGCAATAGGGTTTTGAGATAGAACCTCCTAGGTCTTGTCATATTAACCTCGGTACTAACCACTAAACAATAATGGATAATTATTTGAAGCAATAACCAACAATTTGAACATGTTTAAAATTTTAGACGATTAGACAATTACACAGAATTTAACTTAAACGACCAATGCGAATAGGTAGCCAACAGTCTTTATTGCATTGATTTTGGACCGTCCTCATATTATTTGGGATTCATCGTTGTACGCCTTCAAATCATGATTCATGTATTCTTGAAACTTCTCTTTGGGTTCAATGCATACAACGACAACCACTGATCCATCGTTTTTGTTAGATGGGATCATCGTAACATCCCCGGCGACACCATAGACTATAGAAGGCCCCCTGTATATTTCTTTTCCCCATCCGAAATCGATGCCCCGAACCACAGCAAGATTCAACAAACTAGCGGCTAATAAATTATTGGCACCACATGAAGGGCCGTGTGCCTTTCCTCGATCATCGATTAACTGATAYTTGGTGACGTTTTGCTGCTTTTTTAAGTTGCTGATGAATTCAAGCACGTATTCRTTAGTCACCTTCTTCGATGCTTCTCTTATCTTACTACAAGCGTAACTCAGAGGTTTAGAAATGAGCTCCGAAACATAACTTGATGTGTGCACGTCAATAACACCATTGCCGAAATAACTGCATGTTTGTGCAATAATTAACACATGTATGGTGTATTGTGATTCAAAGAGACCTCATAAATGTAACAATAAAAATAACATCTACTTATGCTAGTTTAAGATCCAAAAATTAGGATTTCATTAGTTATCTAGTAATAATGGAAGGGAGGGTGTTGGTGGTAGTGGTGGCCACCAAAAAGACACTTATGCTCCCTTTTATGAAGGTTGCTTAATCAATTTGGATTGATTAGGGAATGAAATCTACTAAAATATGTGATGGTGGTTAAACCTCATCACCGCAACCCTGTCTTTGAAAAGACCACCCAAACCTTCCACTTAACATAATTTACAGCTGGATTGCTATTCGAAGTCCGCTTTTACTGAAATCGAAGTCCACATTTTATGTGAACTTCCGAATACGCCCTTTGATTCTCCCCCTCCCTAACCACCCCAACACACTCTTCCAACACCGGCACTAACCGGCAACCACCACCCAAAACATCCTACCACCGGATACACACCCAACACCACCCCTACCATCAACAAACACACCCTTAAACTTTGTTTTTTTTTTTTAACTTTAGAACGACAAAAAAAAAAAAAAATTTATGGAGAGTGGGCGCCTTGGCTGGGCGAGCCAACCATGGCCCCCACGCCTGGCCCAGGCGCCACCACCATGGTGGTGGCGCCTGGGCCAGGCGTGGGGCCATGGTTGGCTCGCCCAGCCAAGGCGCCCACCTCTCCATAAATTTTTTTTTTTTTGGACTTTAAAGGGTGGCGCCTTGGCTGGCGCCACCCCCATTTTTATTTTTTTTTTTTGTTTTTGCTAGAAGTGGTGCGTGTGGTGCTTGGTGTGTTGCTCGGTGGGTCAAGATGGTGGTTGTGTGGTGGCCTGGGTGGTTGCAAGGTGGCTTAGTGCTGGTAGGTATATATTAAAGGCAAGGGTAATACGGGAAGTTCACACGAAACGTGGACTTTAATTCCAGTAAAAACGGACTTCGAATAGTAATCCCAGTTTACACAAAATATCACTGAATTTGCAAATCCACTGAATTGATAGAAATTTACCCCTTTTCGTTAAATAAGTATATAAAGAAAAATTTGATTTCAGTCAATCAATCAATTAAAAAGGAAAAGTTATTTAATTAGAAAATAAATGCATATCCAAATAAAATCATATCAGTTGTTTTGAATTGAAATAAATCACATTCAATTACTACTCAATTTAATCAACCTTTTCCCGTAAATATATCAATCAATCAATATAATTATACTTTTCAAAATATTCAACAATTAAATTAAATTCACTGCATCAATTTTTAAATCTATATATAATCGACTTAATTACTGTTATCCTTATAAATCATAAATAATGGTCACAAAACAMAAATAATTAGATAATCAAAATTATTGAATATTCTTTTAGTTCCATTTTTAAATTTAACTTTTCATTTTCATTTTATCCTTTGTCTCACAACTATTCTATATATTAATGTGTATGGTACAATCGTCCTTTCAGAAAACTATGAACTAAAACCCAGAGCAACGTTGGTGCCACTTTTGAAAAGGTGTTAAAAATTACACCCCAAAATCTTATTTGTATAATAACGTTAAACCATTTTTCGTCAACTTTGATTAATCTTGTTTACTGAGAAACTTTTGGTTGTAATTAGAATGAAATAAGCATCCATCCATAATGGATTACGATCCTTTAAAATTCCTAAAGAATTTTATGGATATATTTTCCTACATTTAATACATTTTGTTTCTTTTTTTTTTTTTTATGATCTCACTTATTGTATTTAATAACAACTGTTAGATTTTTTTTTCAATGTTCTAGATTTAAGGAAATCTTCCCAAGGAATTTCAGTGGAAGTATATCATAGACATATAGTACATAGGCTATGCAAATTTCGTTTCGTACATGTGTGGTTTAAAAATTTTGTTGTGCAGCGGTGCTCGCTGYCTGTCGTCTTCTTTTCTCTATCGAGAGGTAGAAATTTTGTAAAGTTGTTTGACAGTATACGTATACAATGTCATTAAAGATTTTGGATTGTCCGTATCAAATTAATTATTGTAATTACGGAGTATTTAACATTTTTCTTCTCTATTTTATGTTAATGGTTTTGTTTATTTCGATGCATCGAGAGTAAAAATAAATTTCCCAATGTAATGTCTCGATCTGATCTCCTACACTAATTATGTTAATGGATTCAGAAACTTTTGGATGCTTCACAATTAAATACTTCCCCCGTTTTTTTTCAGCAATTTTGTTTTGGCACGTATTTTAAAGATGAGAGATTTAATAAGGTAAACAATCAAAGTTGGCAAAAAAATTTTAAGACTTGTGACATATAATACCATTTTTTTGTAATAAAAATATTTGACCTAATTTACTCGTTTACACTCTTAACTCTCATCATTAAATTGATTGCCAAAATCCGATGTGTTAACTAAAAATTTTAAGACTTGTGACATATAATACCATTTTTTTGTAATAAAAATATTTGACCTAAGTTGCAGTGAAAAAGATACGAGGAAGTGTTTCCGATGTGTTAACTAAAAATACAAAAGATCTACTAACTATACACTATTACCTCTGTACTCTTTATCATTGTATTACTAGGTTACTAGTAGACTAGTAGTTCTCGAAAAATGAAGGAGCCTAGTTCATATTTAAATTGTAAATATATAAATCTAGTGTGAAAATTTTAATATAGTCCAATTAAGAATGAACTACCTTAAACAATAATAGGGAACCAATTAATTATGCAGCAATAAGTGTCCAGCGAAGTAAATAGTTGACTTTACAGTTTCGACAACCAACCTATTAATTAAATAAATATTTTATTTTTATCGATTTCTAATATCTTTAATATTTCAATTATCTAATTTTTTTTTATAATTTCAAAAATTAGTAATTTTCATATTATATTTTGTTAATTTAGAAATTAATTTTCTAAAATTAATAAAACAAATTAAGTAATTAAAATAAGGGAAGTGGAAACTTGTCAAAAGTTCGTTGCCTAAAAACATGATTGATTCACTATTATTAGTTGTGTTTCCCTATTAGGGGTGAAAGTTCGGTTTACGGTTTGGTTTATAGTCGGAACCGAATCCGAACCGTAAAAATTCGGTTTTGAAATTTTGAAACCGAACCAAACCAAACCAAATATAATTCGTTTTTTTTTATTTAAAACCAAACCAAACCATATTTTTCAACTAAATATAAAAAATCGGTTTAAATCAAACCAAATAAAACCAAACCGATTAGTTTTCAGACTTTGAATTACAAGTTTAAAACATCAAAATATGTTCCTGACTTTGCAAATGGAATAAAAATGACACAATAAATTTATTCTACTAATGTGCAGCATAGTAGCAGCATTACACATTTTCATCTTCAATCCGCAACATAAAAATGACAACACCAACAGCAAGCAACTAGCCAAGTTATTTGGCTATTGACTAATATTTTAATAAGGCCCACATAATCAGTACATGTACCTAATTTCAGTTTGGTTTTCGGTTTTTTTAAGTCTCAAACCAAAACCAAACCGTAAACCAATTTTTTAGAATTTTTCAAATCAAATTTAAAAAAAAAATCGAACCAAATTATAAATACGGTTTGGTTTGGTTTGGTATTTGGTTTTTAGCCGAATTAGTTTCATCCCTATTCCCTATTAAGTAGTGAGTCTATGAATTATTTAGTTGAGTTACTTATTTCGTTAGTGGTGTTAGATATCTATCATAATATGCATAATTATATGTAATTTAAGGAGTATACGGAGTGCATACTTTGATGGCAATGGTGGATCCATTCGACCACGTACGTCAACAAGAAAAATGAAGGAAGAAATGTCATCATTGTTGAGCTCTCTGGCCTTGCATGCACATCGCCATACGTGAGCTGCAATSACTTCGAACCGACTGTATCGATGCAMGYTWTCATTAGCAACTTCCTTGAGCTGTTCAATYTSATCCTTTGTTAGCACTACTAAGGTCGGAGTAACYTCCTTCCCCTTCTCCACCTTCCTAAAATAGTTTACATCTTCCTTGTTATCATCAACTTCTTTCGCCATTGCGGTTCCATTAATAGGATCTTCGGCTTTTAAAAGTCSAAAATCTATTAGGGGACCAACTTTYAGGGGCTCCCCTCGAGCAAGCCTGGCCCACTCTTCGGTGAAATGGTARGCAGTCCTCCCATCCGCRAGAGCGTGGGACATCGTAACCCCMACAGAAAGGCCACCRCATGCGAACCTAGTGACCTGCACCGTAACYAAAGGCAGCTCTTCRATAGGTTTCCCATAGYAGTCTGTTGGGACTAGCAATTCTTCGAATTTATCACTGCAAGGRTAAAAGTCACCGAAGTCGGCGATTTTCATGGTAGACTCTGCCTCGAGTAACTCAGCTCCCATAGCGTTACAATGAAGCCTCATTCGGCTACCCCCGGTCCAGCTCAATCGGCCGGCCAAGGGATAAAAGGGGACTAAGACGCGACTCAAGGAGTCTTTGAGGGTGTCAACAATTTTGTTATCAGAGGAATGGTGCCAATAATTTTGGGTAGGCTTATCATAGAAATATACTTGGGTTGCATTTGTGATAACAGAAATTTGATCAAGTTCTGATAATGGGATGATGCCGTTCCACGTTGCCTCGGCTGGCTTCACCATGCACCTTGAAAGTATTTTCGTTTCCATTTGGATTTTTTGGCTGCTTTTTTTTTGGGGGTAATATTTAATATCCTTCTTTGTTTTGCATGAACTAAGTTAGTTTGCACTACTTATTTATAGCCTTAAGATATACAAGTGTATGGAAAAAAAAAAAAAAAAAAAAAAAAAACTCGACCTAGTATGAGAAATAGCCCAAAGCTTTTCCTATTTTTGT
Organism: Bassia scoparia; assembly: GCA_008642245.1. Taxonomy (NCBI): domain Eukaryota; kingdom Viridiplantae; phylum Streptophyta; class Magnoliopsida; order Caryophyllales; family Amaranthaceae; genus Bassia; species Bassia scoparia. The sequence continues at coordinate 30,343 of SNQN01003369.1, read as the reverse complement.
TGCTTTGATAGTGACAAAACGAAAAGATATAAACGCGATCTTTTTGTTTTTGTTTTTTTTTTTTGGGTGTAGGACCACATTAAGGTTTTTGTTTACATTTTTTTTATTAAAAAATCCCCGTATATGAGGTTAGGCCTAATAATTCATATATATTCTCTGAGATATTCGAATTCATGTACACCTGAGGTTGGGTTATTAATAGCTTAAATGCCCTTATGACTATCTGCCGTTAGTTTTCCGTTAGGATTTCATCAATTTCAACGATTTAAGTCATTTAACAATTTTTCCTTTAAAAAACACCATTAAACCATTCTTATCCTTCCTCTCCTTTTCTCCCTTCCATAATTTCAACCACCACCATCTCTCCTCCATGAATCTAACACAGTAACACCCACCACCACCACCACCAGATATAACCACCGCCACAACTCATCACAGCCACCATGACCACCTTCTCTCCCCTCCATCCTTCCCCTTCCTTCTTCCTTCTTCTCTCTCCTCTCCACCGTGACCACCGCAATTCGATCGAGTACCACCACTGCAATCCAAGTAACACCACCACAGTTTGAACACCCCGGAATTCTAGGATCACAATGATTCAGACACAACAACAGGTCGAATAAAAACAACAACAACAACAATTCGAACAAAAATAACAAATACTTGATTTTTCCAGTTTGGGTTTTTCGATTTGGTATTCCCTACTTACTTTATTTTTGATTTTTTTCTTTCATTTTGATGGGGTTGTTTTTGGGAATTCAAATTTCACTCTAGTTTTTTTTTTATTTTTTTTATATTTTTTTTACTAGAGTAATAGAGATAAAGGGAGGGGAGGGTTAAGAGGAAATTAAATGCATTGATTGATTAATATATAATATAAATAAGGATTTTTGTACGGAACCCCTGTCAATTGCAACGTTTTCAAATTAATCATCTCTTATTTCGTTTATTTTACACTACCACCATGCGATTACATAAGTTTTTAAAATACCACCACCAACGGGGTTTTTGGCCAATTTTCGTTATCTATGACCCACTCCATTATGTTTTCTTATTCTCCCCTTTCTTCCACGATTCTCTTCATTCCTCCTTCCTTTTCACCCTTTTAACTTTTTCTTCCTCTCTCCTCCATGATTTCACCCTTTGCATTCATTTAATTCTTTTTCTCCAAATTTATAGTGCATCCAAACTTGGATTTTTTTCAATTTATTCCTCCGATCCTTCTATTTTTTTGCTCATTTCTACTTGATTTTTTTACAATGCGTTATGTCTTTCTTATTTCCCCCCTTTCTTCCACAACAACTACCCTCACAACCTCACAAACTCAAATCAAAAATGCCCACAATCGAAACAAATTAAACAAAATCGAAACCCAAACTCGAATCAAACAAATCCGGAATTGAAATTAAACCCAAAAATGTTTTGATTTTTTAAACAAACCTAAAATTGAAATTAAACCAAAATAAGCTTGAATTTTTTTTAAAACAAACCCAAATTAAACGAACTCGAAAACCCAAACTCGAATCAAACAAAGCCAAAATTGAAATTAAACTCAAAAACATGTTTGTTTTTTTAAACAAACCAGGATTGAAATTAAACCCAAAAACAAGCTTGATTTTTTTTTGAAAACAAACCCAGAATTGTAATTAAGCAAAGAACAATTCAGAATTGCAGTGACTAACGGCGACGACGAACAGTGGCTAACGTCTTGATTGGCAGCGACATCTTTGGGGGAAATTGCAATGAAGAACAATTGAATTGAAGAACTAACAATTTTTGGGATATCGAATTCTTTATTTATGCAATTTTTTGGGGAAAATTGCAATAAGAACAAATGTAATGAAGGACTAACAATTTTTCAGACATAAATGAAGAAGAAAGAGATGAAAATCGAGTAGAAAATAGAAGGAGAAAATTCAGAATCGTGGAAGAAAGGGGGAAAATAATAAAACATAACGGTGGGGCCCACAGATAAAAAAATTGGCAAAAACTCATTGATGATGGGTATTTTAAAACTTATGTAATTGCATGGTGACTGTGTAAAACTAAACGAAAGACGAGATGGTTTATTTGAAAACGTTGCAATTGGCAGGTGGTTCAGTAAAAAAAATCCCATAAATAATAAAAATATTAACTTAGAGTAATCTCTATTATATAAGTGAAGGGGAGGAACATGGTGTCCCCCTACAAAATGTCCACCATACCTTAATGACCCCCTATGAAATGACTATCATATCCTTCATTATTTAATTACAATGATTTAAAAAATACTTTATCATCTCTTTTTATTTTTCAATTTTAATTTGCCATTAAATGGTGAACAAGTTAAAATGACATTGGTTTTGAAATTTCAATTGAATTAATTAAGTAATGTTTAAAGTTATTTTCTTTTCTTAACATAAATAAATGTGTAACAATGAAACATTGCATAATCTAAGTTACACTAATAAATGAATTCAATTGACAAAAATAATTTGATAAGATTGACACAATAGAAAAGAAAAACGTAAAACTTAAATTTCATATTAAATTACACTAATTAGAAGATATTCGTGTATGATAATTGGTGGACCAACATGGAAAAATTAGTGTAGTTATAACGTACAACAAGTTATACTATTAAATTTGTGCACTAAGTGTATGTCTCACAATATTATTGTTCAATCTTATTATTTAATCACAATTTTTTCCTTATATTATATTTTTAAATTTAACATGCTTCACATTTGACTAACGATGAACGAACAACTTAAAACCATTGAAATTATTGATGTAAGAAAAACATACGAAAATCTATAAATATTTATTTGTTTGACACGCATGCATCACGTACAAAAAAATCCTAGTTAGATAGAGAGGAGGGGGAGAGTTGTGAGGAAAATCAAATTAACTGCATTTTAGGAGGGAAAAAGATATTTTGTGGGGGATTGCTTTAGTTATATTATTAGATTAATTCCCGTGTGATGCATGATTTTATTCGTTAAATTTATTATTAAAACTCGTTTATGAAGAGGATTTTTTTAAGTAAAACGTGGAAATGAAGATTTTTTTTATTTATGATAGTTATATAAGAGATATGAAGGAGTTGTGTTAAAAAATTAATTAATTTAATTTTTTTGGCAACCATTTGAATAATACAAAAAAATGATTGTAATTTCTCACTTGTTATGTTTAATAATTTATACACAAGCAATGTCACAAATAAATATCTTTTATAAATATCTTTGTTGATCACATAAAAAATGATGTATTCTATACACAATAATTGATGAAAAATAAAAGTAAAAAGTCTATTTTCAATGCAATTTGGGAGTTAAGAAAAATTATAAGCTAATAGTTGTTGTTTGAAGAAGATAGAAGTTAATTGTCAAGCACATTTATTAGTGTATATGCATAATTAATTTATCTTTTTTTTTCATGCAATCATTAATTAATGATTTAACACAGGTAGGTTGAGCAAGACCGGGTACCCGGTCATTTTGGGTGGAACCGGAATCGGAACCGGAACCGACCGTTCCTAATAATTGGAACCGGTACCGGAACGGTTGAACCGGTTCCAAAATTTTTGAACCGGAACCACTGGAACCGGTTCGGAACCGGTTACCCGGTTAGATTTTTTTAAAATAAAAAATAAGTAAAAGGTAAAGATTATCCTAGCTAATTTCATACTTGTATATGTGTATTTGGCCAAAAAACACAATGCTTTATACAATAGTATTTCAAGTTTCTATAGTTTATAGAAAATTTGTCAACAACTACCATTTTTTTGTTCAACTTTGGCCAACAACTACCACTTTTTTTTTTTTTTAAAAAACTACTGCTTTTATGAACTTTGTGAACACGCCCCAAGCAGGTTTCCGGCGAAAAAAACCACCAAACCTCATGTGGGCCCCACAGCTTAGTTGTTTTCCGGCAAAATTCCTCACCCAAAAAATTGGAAATTACCTAATGCCCTCATTTTGTATTTTCTTTTTTTTCTTTTTCTTCTTCTTTCTTCCTTCCTCCTCTTTCTTCTTTTTCCTTCTTTCTTCTGACTCTTTGCTGAATTTGCTGCATACGAAACAACATCAATACCACGCTCATCAAAGGCATTAAGCTCCGAGAATCATATGTGAAACTGATTTCCATACAACTTCCTCGCAACAGCCAATATAGTCGACGTTCTTCCCCGTTCCCAGCGAGTCCATACAGCAGCAAATGAGGCAATTGTCTCCTATCACTCGTCAACCTATCACTCGACACCAGCAAAGGAGGTCCAGGTTCCTATCAACTGCTCCAAAAACACACACTAATGAGAGAAATTAACAAATTGAAAATCGCAAAACCTAATCAGAGCGGAAAGGAGAGCTTAGAATTGAATTGAACAGAATTATCGTGGTGTCGATGATGTCACGGTGTGCCGGCGAGTCGGCGAGGGACTGAGGCGGTATTTTTCGATCCAAAGCCGGATTTTGTGTCGGTTTGAAACACGACGGTGTTTGCCTTTGTTAGGTTGGTGGAATTCGGATAGCGGGTGGTTTGTTTTCTGGGTTCGTCGACGTCCATGAGAGACCGCCATTGATAATTGTCGAGGTTTAGGTGGAATTGCAGAAGAAACGATTGCTGAGGTTTTGGTGGAAATAGGAGAGTGAATGTGTTTATGTGGGGTGTGTCGTTTTGGGTAGGTAGGAGTAATAAGTGGGGGCAATTTGGCATTTCACATAAAACAAGAGAGGATAAGTTCGCAAAACCGGATTAACATTAAGCACGGTGAGATTAGTGGTTTTAAGCTCCAGAAAACCAGATTAGGTCGTGGTTCACAAAGTTTCATAAAAAGCAGGTAGTTGTTTTAAAAAAAAAAAAAGTGGGTAGTTGTTTGCAAAGTTTGACCAAAAAATGGGTAGTTGTTGACAAATTTCCCTAGTTTATATAAAATTTGATTTTTTTACCTTAACAAATGTATTTTAAATAAACTCAAAGTCATAACCAGTTACTTGGTACTGGTTATAAAACCGGTGTGCCGGATTACCCGTATCGGAACCGGTACACTGGTACCCACTGTGGTACCGGTTCCAAAATTTGTGTACCGGAACCGAAACCGGTCACCACCGGTTCCTCTTTATGTGAAACCGGAACCCGTACCGATCCAACCGGTTCCCCGGTTCCAGAACCGTCGTTCCGGACCGGTTCCAGGTACCGGGCCGGTTACCCATGTTTTTGCTCATCCTATTAACAGGGAAATGTGGAAGGGAAAAAATGAGAGGTGGGATTGCTTTAGTATAAGTTATTAGATATAGATATTTCTTTTTAACTAATTACATTAATATTACTCACTCATGAAACATAATCATTTCAAATTTTTTTAAAAGTAATAATCATTTGAAATTATTGTTCATTCATCTCGTTCATTTCCAAATATTATTCTTGAAATAAGCAAATGAAATTCATTCGTCGAAAATTGTGGGTATGTGCTTCGAATTATTGAATCGTATTGGTATGTTATTTGTTTCATATTTTCTAGTTGCATTATTATTAGTGGATTAGATGGGTAAATATTTTTATTAGTCATAAAAGATATTTAGTGTGCTAGGTGGGTTAAGGCTAGGGTTGGTAGAAATTTCCGATTCCGATTTTAGATATGATAAACGATTTTTTTCCTGAAAACACGGACTTCATCCAACTCAATTTTTTGAAATTCGGAAACTGATCGAATATCTGGTTTTAAATTCGAAAATTGAATCGGATCCGAAATGCAATTTCGTTAATTCGGATCATCTGAATTTCGAATTATATTTAAAATTGGGCTTTCAAATTCGAAAACCGAATCGGTTATCCGATTTTTTGAATGGCTGTGCATTGGTGTAATTCTTTCCCTTCCCTTAGTTGTAATTTATTTTCTATTTTCGAGTAAATGGGGCAATAATATTAAAATAGCCTAACTAGTTGTAATTTATTTGCCCTTCCCCTTTATTGTAATGTTAATGAATATTGGGTAACTTATGTAACATTTTGATATTTAATTCTTTCCCATCCCTAATAGAGAGTAAAATATTATAAAGTCACGCAATATAACGCTTCAAAATCAGATTCGGATATCCGCCTTTTCGATCCGATTTTTTCGGATTTCGCGAAAATCCGATTTATTCGGATTGGAGTCGAGAGAAAACAACTGATTTTCAAAATTCGGATCGCGATTTTTCCGGTATACATTTTTGAATAGCCCTAGTTATTAAGGTGACTTAATATTAGAGCACCAACATTTGCGATTACTCTCCAATCCATTTTTCTCTTCTCGTCTCATCAAGCTCATCTCCCAAAAGAGCTTATACATTAGTTTGTGCTCTCTAATCATAACTCTCCAATTAATTAATAAAATTAAAAAAGGGTTAAGGGCTGCTATATAAGAAGCTAAAAATGAAGTTTTCAAAAAAGAAAACATTTATGACAACAAATTATGTGCAATTTTAACATAATGTATAAATACTTATCATTTTAAGCAAGAATTTGATGCTTTATATGCCAGCCCTAAGGGCTGGCGTTATATCATTTTCCAATTAAAAATATAGGTAAATACATAATATTTAAGGACAAGTGTCAACATATTAAGCATAGATCCTTGCTTTTTTTAAATCTCTTTAGCTTGGGGTGAGAGCATTTTTCCATGTTTCTCTCATGGAGAGTAACTGGGAGAGTACTTGGAGAGCTCCATTGTTGGGCAGAGTGAGCTCTCCAATTTCTCCTCTCCTTGTGAAGAGCCTTTTGAGAACGCCATTGTCGATGTTCTTAGGAGCTTAGTTTTTGTTTGCTTTAAATCTATTTAAACTTCTTGTACTCAATTTTACATTTACGGTAATACATAATCATTTTTTTATGGAAATGAACCACAAGTGCGGGACACATTATACAATGTTAGATAAGGGTATGAGGATGTGAACCTCTAACTACAAGGATCAAAGTGTGATTAAAGTCACTACTCAAAAGTCAAAACCCTTCTTCAGTACATAATCAATTTTTCATTGGCTTTAAATTTTAGCTTTTTATCTATTATATCTCTTTTTATATTAACAAAAAACTACCTAATAAAACACGTTTTTAAAATAAACTAATCTAATATCATGTTTTATTTATTAAACTGTGTACTAATAAGTACCAAATCCTATTCATGCACTATTAATAATGTTTTTTTGGACGTTTTTCACCTAAAAACGTTTTAGTTCCTTCCAAAAAACATTCAGTTACTCCGTATTTAGTTTTTCCGTAAGAACATGATATTATGAAAGTTATTATGTTGTCTTATTACGCCATATGATAATCTATGGAAAGTTTTTCCTTTATTCGTAGAAAAGTTGTTTGATTTCTTGCTATACAAGTACGGAGACATGTTGAATCTTTTCTATAGTCAACCATAGTTATCTTGTGTCAAAATCTTTTAAAAACCACTTACTATCTTATTTGACATATTACCACTATATAACCCATAAGATATCACACTCTTATTGGAATTGCTAAACAATCATAATGTAAGAGAGCAAGGGTAAATTGAGTAGTTAAAAATTCTCTCTAAATCGTAGAAATACTGAGATCAATTTTCAGTCTCATCCTCTTATGGCTCCCTCAGCCCCAAAAAAATAAATAAATGAACAACGAAACAACATGTGACAAACAAACAATTGCTAATTGGCACTGTCGAGAAGAATATGAATTTTAATCTTGTAAAACAAAACGTTAAAAAAACAAACATGGACTAAATTTTCCGAGAAAGATGATGGGCATGTTGAGTGTTGTTGATGGTTTACACGTGAATCTCGTTGAGGAGGAAGTAGAATTTGTAGTGTACGACTACGATAAGACGAGTTGCAGAATCGCTGCATCTGCATCGCAAATTAGGCTATGACTAAATATTACCCTCCATTCATTCATCCACGTATAAAAGTGGAAGCAGGAATATGCCTACAGGATTATAGGAGTGTGTTTCTCTTATTTAAACTAGTATTTTTTTCACGCTATGCGTGCATGTCAAACTAACGTATTTGTAAATATCAATTAGTTATTTGTTCGTGTTACAAACATTAATACTAATTAATTTTATTTGTATAACATCTTTAATCAATGTTGTGTTTGTAGTTTGTTGTAAACAAATTTTCAAATATAATATTAAAGTGAGATTATAGAACAGAGGAAAACTTGTGCTTAAATAAAGTGGAAAAAAACTGTGTATAGTTTGATGAATAGAAAAGTTTGATTAACATAATAGAGAGTACGATAATCGATACTAAATGATAATCAACCTATAGTTAGGTTAAATATTACGTATTTAGCTAGTAAAATTCATGTTAAATTTTTTCGTTTTCCCTCTATAATTAAGTTACATTGTCCAATTAATTTTTTACTCATTTTTTCATGCCACAATTCATTCTAACATGTCTAGTATAAAACAATAATTCAATTTCATTGAACATTTAATTTAAATTTCAAATTTTTATTTCATCTTCAATATTTTTTTGAAGGAATATTCCATCTTCCATATAATATGCCAAGAATTAGAAAATTGCATTAATATGACAATGGACCTTTAATTTTATTTTTATTTTTATTTATAGGAGCATTTAATTTCATTAAGGGTACAATTGTATTTTGAAGGGGGGACACCATCTTCCTCCCCTTCACTTATATAATAAGAGATATGTTACCCATTTTTGTACAATGGTTAAAAGAAAAACAGGGCATGTATGTGATATGTATGAGTGATGCCGTTTGTTTAAAAAGAAAAACCGCACCAAAAATTGAAACAATTTAAGCAATTCGATGTAGAGGAACATGTGAAAAAAGTGAATAATCGTTAAGGAGGCAAATTGAGAATTGATAAGGAACAAATAATTAAACTTTTATAAAATTATATTCAACCGTTCAATTTATTCTTTACATTTTTTTTATGCTTCTTTTTATTTTTTATGTTTGTTTCATTTTTTTTCATACTTTATTTTTATACTCATTTTACCCCTTATATTGTCCTCTTATTCTCCATCTTAGCTTTCACTCAAAATTATGTCCTCCACTCATTTTTAAACTACTTCATCGTTTCAATTTACTAGCACATTCAACACTGGCTCGGACTCCTAGCAAAATTTGATTGTGAGTGTGAAAGTGAAAGAGAGAGAAAATGAATCATGTGATTCAGAGAGATATAGAAAGAAATGACAAGTAAAAGGAAAGAAAAAGAAGTTGCTAGTAATATGTATTTCCATAAATGACAAAAGTTGCAAGTAAATTTAAACGGAGGAAGTTTTTTTTTTGTGCCGCATGCTATGCGTGCTTAAACTAAGAGACTTTTTTGCTAAGCTATAATTAAATATGACGCTTTTTGAATTGTAATTGTTTTAAATATTGTATCATTTTCAATCATATTTTTTTACCATGAATGTTTTAACATATTAAATAGTAATTATTTGGTAAATTTAAATCTTCCTTTATTGAAATTTTAAAGAGGAAAATGGAATTAATTAAGGGAGTTTAAATAGGTTAATTCACATTTACTAAAGGAAAATTATTCATTGTCTAGATTGCTCCCATTTTCTTATATAATAGAGATATAAAACGATTCTCTAAATTTATATTACATATTTCAAACAAATTACAAAAAATAAACGAATAATAACACAATTTCCAAGTAAAAACCAACATATTTACCCAATAATAATGGTACCTTGACTGCGTATGCTTGTTGCAAGATTGAATTAATGGTTACGTTGACTGCTCGTTGCAAATTGGTACACAATATGGGTGGATCCTTTCATCTTCCCATTACTCTATAACAATTTGTTGGTTTCTAGAGACTACAACAAATACATGTACTACTCCCCATTTCAAGAAGGGATTACTATTCGAAATCCGTTTTTACTGGAATCAAAGTCTACGTTTCGTGTGAACTTCCCGTATTACCTTTGTCCCTAATATATACCCACCACCACCAAGCCACCTTACAACCACCATCTTGACCCACCGCAACCACCCAAGCACCACGCGCACCACTCCTAGCAAAAAACCAAAAAAAAAAATTTAATATGGCGTGCAGCCTTGGTTGGCGCCCAGCCAAGGCGCCACTGTTTTAAAGTCCAAAAAAAAAAAAAATGAAGGGTTAGGCGCTTGGCTGGGCGAGGCAACCTGGTGGCGGCGCCTGGCCAGGCGTGGAGCCATGGTTGGCTCGCCCAGCCAAGGCGCCCAACCCCTTCAATTTTTCTTTTTTTTGTCGTTCTAAATTAAAAAAAAAAACAAAGTTTAAGGGTGGTGTTTGTTGATTGTAGGATGGTGTTGGGTGCGTTTTCGGTGGTAGGATGTCTTGTGGTGGTTGTCGTTGGTGCCGGTGTTTGAAGGGTTGTCGGTTGGTGGTTAGGGAGGGGGGAATCAAAGGCGTATTCGGAAGTTCACATGAAATGTGGACTTCGATTTCCAGTAAAAGCGGATGTCGAATAGCAATCCAGATTTCAAAATGATTGTTCACTTTTGGAAAATTAGGTTCAAAGTTCAGAAATTTTAATATGATATTTTTTTATAGAATATATATGAAAAAGAATATTCATAAAACTTGTTAAATTCATTTCACCTAGTAGTTGTTTAATAACAATTTTTGTAATTTTTTCTAAAAGGTAGCAGAAGTAATTAAATTTTAGACAAGTGCATTGAAAGTTATAGATAGTTAAAACTTCCCTTCTGATTTTAGGAGATCTTGATATCGTTTCTCAACCCCACCTTTATGACTCTCTTAGCACAAWATATATATATATTTCCTTTTTTTTTAGCTGTTCCACCTTCCATTTTTTGATGTTTTCAATTAGTTATTCCTAACCAATCTAAAAATAACTTTTTTATTTTTTACCTACTTTATTTTACTCTAACATTAATGTATAATTCCTTTTTAAAGTCAATTTTTGTTACTTTACCCAATATAAACACCCAAAATTACTTTTTCCCAAAAACTTTTATTCACATTTACTCTTTTACCCAACTCATTCATTTTTTCCCCTAACTTACTCATCTATTTTATCTAACTCAATCAACTATTAAACATCGTGCCAAATTGGTAGGGAACATTAAATATATATATATATATATACATAAAAGAATGGACTTAAATTTGAGTGCAAAAAAGTCCACAAGTAGTGTCAACCCACACCTGTTAGTCAATAGGGGTTCATGAGAATGACACTTACTACTAGCCTACACATGATACATGTCCAATGAAGAGACAACTGTCACGTACCACCTTTGGTCGTATATAAGGTATCAAACGACCAGCCAGACTTGGTAAGATCACATACACTAAATACGTCTACTCCTCTCTCTAGATATTACCATATTGTGGTATAACTCTGACACCTCCATCGAAGGGACTGTTCATGGGTTGCCGCCAGGGTAGTCTTGTTTGATTTTGTAGGTATTTGGATCGTGCATTTGGATCGACACTTCTAGCATCGGCMCATTGGAGCTTGCCAGTTTAGCAAGACCAATTATCGTACAAACAATTTGGCGCTAGAAGGAGGGTCATAGTGTCACATTTTGTAAGGGTTGAACTATGAAAACAGTCGATCCAAGTTTGATGCCTGGAGGCAGGCCAAGTGTTGAACAATAGGAGGAAGCTTCCTACACGGCCAAAAGTCATTCTACCAGGCGTACTGGCTCTACCAAGCGCACTAGTAGTCGAAGTTATAGACCACCTCCAACATCAAGTAGATGCACACAMGAACTAAGAAACACACYRATTGAWTCTACTAGAACTAGGGGTTATGTTCATAGAACGCCTTCTCCATCGAGAAGAACTCYGATCCTCAAGCCACAACTCCACCCATCGCAGAGCAGGTGGACCAGGTCAGGAGAATTTTTCGTCGAGTGGGGATGTCACCATACCAAATACCTCACTAGTACCTTAGTGTAAGTATGACACAGGTGCATGCAACCATTGGTTCATCACTCGTACTCCCAATTACTCACCAGGGAACGAACATCACCATAGGACCTCTATGAGGCCCTAGGCCCCGAACCAGGAGAAGGTTGAATTTCCAACCCACCTTCACCATTCACCAACTCCGTCATATGGATCCACTATCATTGGAGGTATATCAATGGAGATCAAGATTTTGATAAAATGTTATATGGAAACCCGAGGCTCATCCGCGTACCAAGTCTGGTGCACTCAGGCTAGAGTCGGAACAAGGCCACCAGGACCACACGAGAATAACCCTACTAGGTCGGTTGCCAGACCTAGTAGATCCGTCCATGATCGCCTTGGAAATAGGCTCTCAGCCTTCCATAGGCTGGGTGAGCCTGATAATTCATAAGGTCAGTCACATTCAGGGAATCTTCTAGTCGGAACAAAGGAGAGCTTGCATTGCAACGTTAGGTATCCCACTCTTCACCTTTTGTTGATGTAATCCTTAGACACAGGCCCAAAAAGTGACGATACCAGGTCACGTTAGATGTGATGGAACTGGAGATCCTAGTGACCATGTGGCCTTTATGAGGACACATGTATCTGGGCGAGTTCGCCGATTCAATCTAGTGTAAGTATTATCCACCACCCTTAAAGGGTGCAAGCTGGTTCAAATATCTACACCCGGGTAGATCCATAATATTTGGTGAGGGCTATAGATAGTTTCAAAACCATTTTATAAGTGGTAGTTGAAGGAGAAATCTCTATTGAGCTCATGTTTTATTAAGTAAGGCAAGGGTGAAATCTTGCGCAACTACTTGGCCAGGTTCAACAGGAAGACTGTTACTGTCTCCAATCTAAACCAAATGTGGTCTTATGTTTGCAGTATGGTTTTAAGCCTGAACCGTTTTAGGGACCACACTTAAAAGTCTGAGTGGATACCTTGGCTCAGGCCATGCACATATCTGATGATTACATCACCTTCGAGGAGTTTAACAAACAAAAGCACTGGCAGTGCACCAGCCAACAACGAAGATAACCAACAACAGCGCCTATCAATCCAAAATCTAAAAGAGGGAGAAAGCAAAAGAAGAGAGGCCAACACATCTCCTACGTTTTCAGAAGTTCACTCCTCTAATCTGAAAAGGCAGTTCATATTTCCACTTATAAGGTACGAGAGGTGAACCAAGCCACCCAAAAAGGCAAAGGCTAGAAAGATCTTAATTAGTTTATGTGATTTCTATGAAGCACCTAGTGATGCCACTGAGATTGCTTACAGTTGTAAAGAGATATTGAAGATCTAATTTAAAAGGGATTCTTTGTCAGGAAGAGAAGACCAGGTCGTAAAAGAAGAAGATAGAGCTTCCAGAAGGAATCAAGCTAAACCTATCAACGATATCAGTATCTTTGGTTTCACCCTCTCTAGAAACAATTTGAAAAAGGAGGTTAGAAGTATGAATTATTCTAATGTTATCAAATTGATTATCCTGATGTTCTCGAGATTAGTTTTGAACCACAAGATTGTAAGGGCCTGGTCCACCCCCATAATGACCGACTCATATGTCAATTCAATATGTAACCACCTGGTACATAAAAACCTTTTGGATGGTGGTAGCTCGTGATGTTGATACTACCAAGTTTTTCAGAAATGGGCCTGCATGAATTGATTTGGAGCCAAACTCAAGTCCTAACTTGGTTCTCAGGTGTTCAATTCTTCCTCGTAGAGAGATTAACCTTCCTGTCCCTTAGGGAATGAGGAGCTGAGGAGAATTTCCATGGTAGATTTCAGGTAGAAGCCTATTCATCATACAATGTCATCATGGACGTACGTCATGAATGCATCAAGGTGTAGCTTCGACCTTCCATCTATGTTTCAAATATGTTGCTGGACAATGGCAGGTGGCCATCCTTAAGGGATCACAAATCTGCTGTCAGGTCCTGTAATCTGGCTTTAGGCAAAAAACACTAGGACAGACGATTTTTTGTTCGACCTAGGGCAACAGGCAAGGGAGGTGGAGTCAGTCACCATCCACCTTTGAAGGGCAGGGATACAATATCTGGTCCAAGTTCATCTTCTATTCCACATTGTGACCAGGCCAGTTCTCCACTGGGCCCTAGTTAGAACTGGATAGGTTGGAAGCCCCACATCCTATAGACGCACTGAATCAATTCCTCTGGTGAGTGTGGTACAAACAGGATGGTCCATATTGTGAACATCCCCTGGAGTGTGTCAAGAAAGTTGTAATCTTAAGTTATGTCTGCTCAGAGTAACAGCTCAAATGTTTTTTGCTAACTCAGTAGAATGAGATGTCAGGATAGACCCTGAGATTATGTCACACACCTAACTAATGATCCCACTAGGAAGCTTGTAAAGCCGAAAGAGCATTTATCTCTACGAGACAAATCAAGCTATTGAAGTGACGTAAACATTGCTGGATGTTGGGTTTATAGAGCATACCACTACCTAGATGGATGCCAATGTTGTCATGGTGGAAAGCCAAACTCCACCTGGAGAATGCGCTGTCAAACTTCACAGATCATCAACAAGGCCTGTCCAAAATAGCATCCACTCTCCCAGGTAGATTAGTTGGTATTCCACGAGTGGACATTGCCAGGTTACATTCATGGATGTTTCTCTGTTACCATCAGTTTCACATGAATCCACCAGACAAGTAAAAAATACCATCATAACTAGCTTTGTGTTAATAATATGTTATGATTACCATTTGGATTAAAAAATGTGGTGCCACTATCAGTAAAGGATGTGACCACATATTTGTAAGTTAAAAGAAAAAATTTGGAAGTCTTTGTGGAATGATGCTATAGTCGAGCGGTGCACTAGAGGATACTGCAGTCAGAATCTTGAGAAACCTTCTCACAACTCAAAAATACAGCGTCAACGTTAGCTCCAAAATGTTAGTAGGGTAAAGATGGTTATCTTGGTTTCATGTCCAATCAGGGTTCTATATCGTTGCACAACACTCCATAAGTCCGAGCAGCACTTATCTATCTTAAACCACTCCACATCAGGATAATTGAAGTTGTCAGCACGCGATACAACTTTCGTCTCAGATTATTTGCTAGGTCGTTCGAGGAGATGTTACAACCTTTTTTCAAGTCTCTCAAGGCACAACAGGAGTCACTGGACGAGACAACAAGCGACATCTCAACCCATCGCTCTGCCATGACCATAACCTCCCCTCCCACTTCCCCACTACCTCGCCAAGCTATAGCCGCCATTGCCAAGTGATAACTCTTTCTGTATCATTAGCCGTTCAGCCAATACTGCGTCAGTGCTGCTGCTCACTCTGATAACGGAGAAGAAGTTCAACAGACACTAATATACTTTGTAAGGTCATGCTCTTACTGGGCGGAACCTAATATCCAATGAGAGAAAGGTTGCTTATGTTTATCATGCTGCTAGAAGGCTAAGGCCTTACTTGGTGCTCACTCATATACTTCTAACTAACTATTACCCTTGAAAGTCATTGGAAAAGAATTAAAATCAGCGAGAGTTGCAAATCGGCTTTGGAATCAACTGGGTTGAAATTAACTTTCAACCTAGGACAACCATCAAGGCACAACATTACTTGATATCATAGCGAGATTCTTACTATGAGAATAGGTTCCGCCTAACAGAACATTGGATCTTATACACAGATGGATCTTCTACAATTGCACGATCAGGCGCAGGAGTAGTCCTGATTTCTCTAGAGAAAGATGTTATTGTTTATGCTCTTAAGTTCCAATTCCCAGCCACAAATTATGAAGCCGAGTATGAGGTTGCCATTAATGTCCTGCAACTATGTTTGTCTATTACGRCTACAAAGTGTTGAGTCCCTTAAGTTTTGAGTGATGACAAACAGTTTTAGGGAACAGGATACTTTGCGATAGACATAGTTGGTCAAGGAACCATCTATCCTAGAATACTGTTTCCTTAGACTAGTTAATACTTATATGTGTTTTATGCTGAAACTAACTTGTCTCATTACAAGGAACCGCTGAATGAATAATGTTCTATGTATTGGGGGGGAACCAGTAGGAACTGTTTCCTAGACTGTTATACTGAAATGCAGTCATATACTCTTTATTGTACATTAACCATGTTACATGTGCAGTAGTTGAGTTGATTCCAAGACTTAGAGCATAGAGCCCTTTCRAAGTCATTCGAAGAAAGAAGTATCGCTTTTGATTGAAGAATTCAAGGAAGCCTCAAAGTCTTGAGGATTACATGAAGAAAAGAAGAAATAGTTCTTAAGAGTTTAATTTAAGTTTTTCATGTAATGTGYTATGTAGTATGATTTGTTTGTTAGGGTGTTATAAGTGTTTA